>VXAU01002141.1:974877-1092872 GCA_013399695.1 Formicarius rufipectus
TGTGTTTCTCAGCAGGGAAGAGCCGGGAGCACATGGAAGGAGAGAGAGACGCAAAAAATCCCAAATCGCTGCTGCTGCTGCCGGGGAGACAACGTGAGGAGAGAGGAAAAGGAGGAGAGGAGGCTCGGAGCCGGCAAGTAGAGAAGTTTGAGCACTTCCCACTCCTCTTCCACTTCTCTGCTGTAGTCACCGGATCATCACCAGCCAGCAGCAGGGGCAGGGGCCAGGTCTGCTGCCACTCGGCACTTTCTCGGGCTCCGGTGGGCACCCTTTCCTTCTTTTGCCCCCCTTTTGTTTTGAAAAGGAGAAAGGGAGAGAAGAAATTCAGGCACCAAAACCCGCCTCCATCGTCTTCGGTGAGATGGTTAAAAAGGAAAAAAAAAAAAAAAAGCGCCCAAGAAGCGGAAAACGTCCTGGATTTCTGTAAAAGCGCCCTCCCTGTATCTTTTCTGTTGCTGTTGTTGTTGTTATCCCCAGTCTGTCGATGTGAACAAGAGGAGAAGGGAGAGAAATGTGAAGATGAGAGGAGGTGGAACAATGAATTTATAGCGGAATGCCATCCTGCAATGGCAATTTCAACAATTCGTCACTGCAGGCTGCCTCTTAAAGGGAGAGCTTCAAAACCACCACTCCCACACTTCCTTCTCATTTAATCAGACAGAAGGAGAAACTTGAGGGGAGGCGGAAAGCGGGGGGCGGCTGCGGAGGGAGGAGAAAAGGAGGGCGAGAGAGCGGGAGAGAGGGACGCAGAAGAGAGGAAGAGCTGGAGGAACGCGGGGAACGGGAGAGACTGGGAGAGAAAACTGTGCGAAAAGCGCGAGGTTTTCCCCGAATCTCTTGAAGCCCCGCAGTCACCCAGGGCTGGAGCTGCCACCGCTGGCGGGGCCGGAGGAGCCGCGCTCAGCCCCGTCCCTGCCGCAGCGCCGCTGCGCTCCCGGCGCTGCCGCGAGGCTCGGCCGAGGGGCAGGTTTGATCGGGGGCACCGGGGCGGGCGGGGGTGCCCCCGGCGCTGCCCCCCTGCCCCGGCTCGGCCCCTGCCCCTGCCCCTTCCCGGGCCGACTTCCCCTCTTTGTCTGGGCGGCCGCGGCTCGTCTGCATCCAGCCTGTCATTAAGACCCGTCAAGCTGTCATCTAGTTGGGACTGTGATTTCCCCCGAGCCCCGAGAAGGAGGGAGGGTGGGGAAGAGGTAATGCTTGCCCTGACCTTTTCGAATGACTTCACATACTTAGATCATCCTCGTGCTGACACGCATATCCACTAGCCCTATTCCCTCGTTTGCCACCCCCTGCTTCGTGCTCCTGCGGGGACACCGTGAAGGACAGATGACTGTATTTCCCTTTTCATGTGCCTTTTCCTCCCTAACATTGCCCAGAGAGTGAGTGGGTGTTGGCCTGGACTGGAAGACAGCGTGGGCCCTGAGAAGGTGAGAGGAAGGGACCCCGGAGGGCTCGGACCCCGCTGATTTCCCCCTGTTGAGGTACAGACCCTCCATCTCCAGGGGCCTTGTCTGCGCCCAGTCAAACATGCATGCATGGAAAACATAAGTGCTTATGATTTCGTGTTTCCTCTCCATGTCCCACGATGGGTGCTTGGAACAGGTGCTCTCTGGCTGCAGAACTCCAGAAGGTTGCAGGTCTCCAACCCTGTCCTCCCGTGCAAACTGAATCTCATCCCAACCACACTGTCTGCGAGGGGGTGATGTGCACAGCTGTGATGCTTTACAGGCTCAGGGTGGCGGGATTCACAGAGAATGGCAGACCAGCAGCCACCTCTGTAACTTCTAGGTGCTGCTTTGAGGGTCTAGGAAGGGTGCCTCTTTTTCTGAGGAACAGGTTAACTAGAGCCACAAATGTTTCAAAAATTAATATTCTCATGTAAATGATTACATTAACATAACCATGAGGTTATGCTTATGAAACATTTAATGCACCAAAGTTTTGCAGGTGTTCTTTCTTCTTTTTCCATTTTTCCGGAAATGGTGATACCTGAGATCAAAAGTTCACTTCTCAACCTCTTGGTGTTTCGTTTTCTACATTTCAGTATTCTATCATCACCAAAAATTTTTGACTGGAGTCAGTAAGTTTCAAAATTAAGAGTTATATATCAGGAAGGTTACATTAACATTTTTGGGCATTGGTCCAGGACTATTCAACATTTAAAAATTTAAACATTTTCTCAGTTACTTTAAACTAGTTATAAAATGAAAACAGTTAAAAAAAAATTTAAGAGAAAGAAAGAAGAAGACATATTTTGATTAGAATTGCAACCTGTAATTTATCTCACACTTTTTCTTGGGTGGGTTTTACTTTTCATTTGAGCTTAATGCATATCTATTCAGCACCAACAATGTGTTTATCGACTTCAGTGGGACATGATCAAGCCCTGGATTTGCATATAAGTCTGGCTCCAAACTCCTAGATACCCATGGGAGAGGTGCTAAAGATGAAATCTGGGATAAGGAATGTATTTTGGATAACAACCTCAGAAATTCTCATTAAAAAATTGTTAGTTTGTCAATGAAAAGGCATATGGTGCACAAGAGGCCAGTGTAATGTTCTCCCATGCTGCTGCCTAATTCCAACTGTCTGGCCATATAACCTTGGAAAAGCAGGAATGATTAGAAGGGCTAGTGATAATTAAATGGTGTGTCTCACTGCTTGACTCTTAAGTTGTCTTTGATTTCCCAAATGACAGGAAAAGTCGGCTAAGCTTTTGCAATGCCCTGTTTGACAGAACAAGGATCTAGGTTTTCCAGGAAGGTACAAATTGGTCTGTGCAAATTACCCCATAGATTATGAAATCTTTCCTATTTCTATTTCAAAACTGCAATAACTCAGCACAGCAGTGCAATAATGGAAAGATAGGTCAGTCATACATCGTGCAATCAGAGGGACCTCTTTTAGTCCGAGAGTCAGTAGTGCAAGGATAAATCACTGAAATGAACCATCTTTTTTGTCACAGTTTTGCCCTCTTAGCCCCTTTTTACAGTTGCAGCATTGCCTTTTAACAAGAAATCCTGTTAGCATGTCCCAAGTTGTGGATGACACTAAATCCTTGTCAAACAGTTCTGACCTGGAAATTTCAAAGCTGACCTTTCCCAACTGAGTGACAGAGAGCCACAAATCCTCAATTAGCTTTAAGGCACAACACAAGTTTTGTACACTTTAGACCAAATTCAATACTGATGAAAGAAGACACAATCCCCTTGAGTCTCTGGGAGCTACAGGCTGCTTTCATTAAAGCTGTGTTTCACCCTCTGAGTTTGTTCATGAAAGCCTTTAGGATCTTTCATATAACAGCCCTGGTAGCTGGAGATTCCTGATCATACAGTATTTTAGCCTCATAAGAAACAATGCTCTAAACAGTCAAAACATTCCTGCGAAGGAATAGCTTGAGAGATGTGGAGATACCAGCAAGGTTATTAATAATTTCATTCATGTGTCCTTTAAATTTTTTATAAAATGGTCCCATTTTCCATCACCTCTTTTTCAATTCTGAATCACATTACAAGGGGTAGAAAACCATGAATCCAATTGGATTGTTGACAATCTACTTGTCAACAAATTAGCCCTGTGTCTGCCTGCAGCCCACTGATAGTACTCAAAGTCTTGCAGAGGTGTCCTACCTAACATAACCTGTCTTTCACCATTAACTTAACTCTTCCTTCTTGGAAATTGAAATAATTCTGGTAGCTCTTTTTGTTCTGGTGCTAGGACTGTCTGGCACTGCTATGTAATTGCACAGGGGAGATAGCATTTGCTATGGGAGGTAACATTTGTTCTATAAAATTATAGAAAAAACAAATCAAAACCAAGTAAATTACCTGCTTAACATGTTCCAACGTAATACCAACCAAACGACTTTTGATACTTGTGATCAACACAGGCCTATAGCTGGGGACAGGACCCAGGTTTGAGTAAGAGCCTACTCAATAATCTCTCTATAGCAACGTGCTTCTTAACATGGGACAGCTTTGTCCCTCTTGAGAATTGAAAGCCTCTGTTCTGTCAACTTTATAGAAAATTTTAATATATCAAGATGGACTTGGGGGTGCTGGTGGATGAGAGGCTGGACATGCCCTGCCCGTGTGAACTGGGAGCCCAGAAATCCTCCGTGTCCTGGGCTGCATCCAGAGCAGGGTGGGCAGCAGGGCAGGGAGGGGATTCTGCCCCTCTGCTCTGCTCTGGTGAGACCCCACCTGCAGTGCTGCCTCCAGCTCTGGGGTCCCAGCACAGGAACCACATGGACCTGTTGGGGCCAGTCCAGGGGAGGGGCATCAGGATGATTAGAGGGATGGAGCACTTCTGCTATGAGGAAAGGCTCAGAGAATTGGGATTATTGAGCCTGTAAGTGAGAAGGCGCCAGGATGATCTAATTGTGGCCTTCGAGTACCTGAAGGAAACCTTCAAGAAAGATGGGACAAGAGCATGGAGTGACAGGACAAGGGCTTCAGACGGACAGAGAGTAGATTAGGAAGTGGCTTTTAAGAAATTCTTCCCTATGAGGGTGGTAAGGCACTGGCACAGGTTGCCCAGAGAAACTGTGGCTACTCCATCCCTGAAAATGTTCAAGGCCAGGCTGGATGGGATTTTGAGCAACCTTGTCTAGTGGAAAATGTCTCTGCCCATGACAGGGTGGTTGGAATGAGATGATCTTCAGAGTCCCCTTCCAACCCAAGCCATTTTATGACTCTATGATTCTATGATACCAGCAAGGCCAAACCTGCTTGCAGGATGCTGTTCGAATATTTATTCCCCCAGAAATCTACCAGTGATATTTTGTTGCTTTTCTAATCTACAGTGGTTTATTGGTCTTGTCAGCAGTTTCAACAGTACAAACATGATTACAAAGTTTGAGTCTATTAATTTTAAAGCTTTCCTACAGTGATGCAAGGCAACCACTGAAGAAATTTATTTCTTAAGTGCTCATTATGAGAAAAAATATTCATTATAAGTTATTTTGCAAAGAGCTCCTAAAGGTTAGTATTTTAGTCTAGTGTTCTGGAAAGGACTATATATTCCAGTATTTGGAATAAGTTATACAGCCTTTGACCCCCACACTAGGACAGCAGCATAGTCAACATTGTCCCTTATTTGGACCTCGTGTCTTTATGTGACTTGAATACTATGAAAACTCATTCAGATGTAGACCTCTTGGCAGTTGTTTTGGCCGACTCTAAGTTGCTTGTTGATATTGAAGTGGGTTTGTGGTTGATAAATAAGACAACACTACTATTATTGGTGTCTCCTTCTTGCCAGTCTTACCAGGTATGCAAGGAATTGAGTGCTTTTGGAGACTGAAGTAACTTCTTTGTCCCTCTCGTATTGTACATGGCAAGGGCAGTAGTGGGAAGCTGCATGTTCTCTCTGTTCCACAGCTGGGATTTCTAAGGATTCCCATACAGTTTTTATAGGCCTTAAATTATTTATTTAAAGGTCGAGTAAGATCTATCTCAGAAGAACAATTAGAAAGTATTTTCACAATGAAGACACAGACTGATGTTCCTCAGCGCACAGATTCTTGGATGACATTAGTCAGGTTGTACCTTTGTGCTCCTCACAAGCCATCACTGCATTTGACCACCACCCGTAGTTGTAATTGGTCAAGTTTAAAACAAAATTATCTTCAGCTACAGTAAATTCATGAACTTAAAGCAGTCATGTTGGTAAGGTAAAGTTGGTAAGGAATGCAAGTCTTTCTGATGTGAAGCTCTGCAGCTTTAACAAAATGTTTGGCTTGTTTCTTTATGGTCAATGACATCTTCAACTACAGCCGTGTGGGAGCAAAGGCAACGCCTTTGGCTTGGGGCTTATGTTTTTATAAGTGACATATGTAAATAATGTATCAAGTATATAACAGTTCCAGTAGGCTGAAAATCTTACATCTGAGATCAGCTTCAGTTTTCTGTTAAACGCTAAGGAGGCAGCCAGAAGGGGTATGAGGTTGAAGGTGGGTTGGGCATTGTGTAAATACCAGAATTGTTTTAGTGTTAATACACAAGAATATTGTGAATTTGTGGGCATAGTATCACATTAAAATAGGAAACTGTCTGAGGCCTGGCTAGAAATGCAATTGTTAGGGTATCAGCTTATGGAGGAGAAAAAGAGATTTCTGCAAGATTAATCATATCTAAAAATAAATCACATAATAAAAGTATACCGTTTACCTGCGTAGGAGGATCCAGGGAAGGGATGATCAAAAGAAGCAATGAGATTGTCCAGTCAGGAGGAAAAGGAAGGCATGAATGACAAATTGTATTTCCTATGCATTGACCTAGAGAATAGACTGAAATGAGATCCTCACCTTCCTATAACTGTTGCAAGAAGTGGACTCACATAAGCCATAGCACAAGTGAGTAATTGTGACCATTGAAACTACTATGAATTTTATTTAAAAACACATGTTGGGTGGAGGCAGTGCTCTGAAGGAAGTATCAGATGTTAGTATAGTTAAGTATCAGACCCTTACCCATTTTTTTTATTTTCTGAACAGCAGCAAGATAATCAGAGGAAAAGCAAAATGTTAAACTTTCCTTTTTTTTAAAAAATGACACTTGTTATAAAAATACATTTTAAGAGTGCAAGATATATATATGTGATTCATTCTACAGCTGTTTGTTCAGAAGACTAGAAGGTCTGAAAAACTCTCAAGTGTAGTTTGTGTGAGAAGCAGCAGACATTTAATTAATCTCAGCCCTAGAATTTTACAGCCAATATGTGGTCTCTGAACATCTCTGCTCTAGTTAGTAGAACATCTGTAGTAGAAAAGCAGAACTCAGATAAATCTGCATTCTCTTGTAACCCTCCAAACCTTACCAATTTTTATCATTATTTTTTAAAATATTTTTCCAAAGCTTGGTGTGTTCAGTTTCTCCCTGTCCTCCTAGCTCCATTCATGAATCTTTCAGCTAGCTGTGCATCTTAAAATTCTTAATGAGCCTCATCTAAACAAAAACTATTTCAATACTGAAGTACCAGGTTCACTTCTACTCAAATCTTGTTTTTCTTTTTTGCATGTAGACTGTATATATCTCCTTAAATAGCTAGATCTGAAATTCTGAGGCAAGTATAATAAAAGAAATGCCTCAAATGTTTTGCTGCTTTTTTTTTTTTTTTTTTTTCAGTCAAGTCCTCAGTTGATGCAAGTGGGGATAGTTCCATGTGGGCAAATTGTCAGAGGCATGGCTTTATAAATTTACACATCTATAAATGATATTCCAGTACTGTAGGTGAAGTATCTTTTTCCATGTCATCTGAGGCATAAACCAGAAAATGTACTTCCCTAGACTTCAAAGTTAAAACTGTAAGAGTGATTAAAGAGGAATTTAAAACAAACATTCACTTGCCAGATCTCACCTGGCATTAATACACACGCTCCACCACTTAAGATATCAAGTTCTGGTTGCCGTGTGCACAGATTTTTCCATCTAAATCCTGGTTGCTCTGAACTCGGGAAGAGTTTTGCAGGTGCTCTGAGGCAAGAGCTGGGGGAAGTATTCTCAGGTGGCACAGCTGTCAGCACAGAGCTTCTGGATTGCCCTCACTCAGAATAGAAATTTTTACCATGAAAAGGAAACGTGGAGACCCTGCAGCTTGCTCTCCCCACAAAGAGTTCTGTAACAGTAATCCACAAGTAAGATAAATTTGAAAGCACTTCTTGCTCTTGCACGTTGTCTGAGAAAGCAGGTAGATGTGCACTGCGCACATCTAGGGATGGATCATAAATGTGCTTTTGGAGGGATTCTCCTATTATTCTGTTACCTCTATTTACTGTCCTTTGGTTTGCACCAGGTAGGGGTCATGGAGCACACAAACAGGGTACCTTTGGGGTGAAACGAAACCAGAAATTATGTTCCTATGGACACAGGAATAGAGCTGGACCAAATAAATCCACCTAAAGGCATACTGAGTGGATGTCACATCCTTAAACCAACTGTTCCACATCCAGATCTCCTCATATCCAACTGCACTACTTCCTAGGGCAGACAATCCTGATACTGTTGAGGAAAATCAAGACACAAACAGGCTGTAGTGTCAGCTGAGAGCTACACAACATTCGTTTTCGATGCGCAAGTTTTAGGCACTTTGCAGGCTAGGATGCTGTATGAAGAAATGATAAGAAAATGAATATGTAAGACTGGAATATAGTTTTGGGGATGTATTTTACTGTTTTTAACAGTGGAAAGCATACATTTAATGATTAGCACATACATTTTAATGATTAACACATACATTGCAATGTTTAACGCATTTCTCGCAATGCACTCACTTCTGTCAGAAGGGCCAGGAGGTCCATGTAACTTTTAAATATGTTAGTCTTATTTTAAGGGCTTAAATGGGTATCAAATGATGCATTAGGCTTATACTGGCCTTGGGCATAAGGGTGCAATTCACCCTGAAAGAAGAGACCAAACATAAGTCTCATCACAGCTGCAATATTCATTTCTGGAATGCACCCAGCAGGTCTTATCCAAGCCACTACAGACAGGCAGTTTGAGTTTTTCCAGTTCCTAATGATTACACAGTATCCTGGAGTCAGTTGGACAATTTCCACCGAGAGTGAAACTCTTTGTATTTAATATCCCCCTAAAATAAAAGTGGTATAAGAGAAGGGCCTCACTCTTTTTCTTCTTTTATTGCTGCTGTTGAAAAGGCATAGCCCACAGGGATTGGAGCACTGGGCAAAACTACAAAATATGTAGTACATCCTGTTTCACCAAAGTAGGCAGATCCTCTCCCATAACAACCAGACCGGTACAATGGAAGACTTTGTCTAGTTTTCCTGCACATACGGTGCTATAAGCGTGCATGGTATTTCATTATGGTTTCCATTTCAGGAAGTTAAATGGTGAAAATTGATAAATATCATGACTTCTTTTTCTTCATTGTTCTGAGATGGTATGTGTTTAAAAGGAATGGGAAAACCTCCCTGGAGCTCTATTACATGGTAGTGCAATGTACCACAGGAAATTATTTCCCTCTTTAGTAGACACCCAAAATACCATCAAATATGAGACTTGAAAATCTTCAGCAGCCATATTGCAAAGAAATTTGCAAATAAATAAATGAAATGTCTAGAAGATATAACTCATGGGCAGAACAGAGAACAGCTTGATCTTAAGCTGATCTTAATGACTGGTCCTTTCAAAATCCATCTACCATGATCTTCAGCAGGATGAAAATCTGGAACAGGTTCACTAGACAAAATCACTACTTCCACTATACGTTATGCTACAGAATGTCATTCCTATCTCTTCTGACCTGTAATGGATTTACAAAGCAGTGTAAAAACACACAGACTACCTTTCAGGGCATTAGGAGAACAGGGCAAGAAACTTCCCAATCGACCCAAACTTTTGCTCTCCTGCATAGTCTGAGTTACAGAGTTTTCATTGTAGCCTCAAGGCTGTTTCCCAAATTACCTACTCTCTTAGAACTTCTCTGCTCCCTTGCCTGCAATATTTTCAGATTCTTTTTTTCTCCCAAGAGAACATTTTGAAATGTGCATGTCATGGTCTAGATCATAACCACACCAAGCAACCTTATTTCCTTCCTGATGTTTACTGGGTTTTATATGCTCCAGTATGAACTGAAAAATGTGTGTACTCAAGCCTTTGCCAATGAACAGCATGACTTTCCATGGTTCATAAAAACTCACCCATCCTCTGTGTAGGAAAACCATTCTCTCTGCACAGAGCAGGAGTTCACTACTTCAAAACATGGAAACCATATGGTGACTTGTTTTAATAAAAAAACATAACAACACAATGTCCCACCTGTGACCTTTCCCATCAACAACCCACCCTTCTGAAGCTGGAACACTGACCAGTATAGTCTCCTGGTCTACCACAAGGTGCTAGCTGCTGCTGTGTGAGGAAGAGTGAGTGTTAGCACTGTGTTTGTGCTTGGCAGCTGCAATTTAGCCTGTTGTCACCCTTACCACCTTTTTTCTTTGGAGACTGACTTATGCTCAGAGCAGGAAGAAGGCAGAGAACATTAAGGGGTAGTTTGTGCCTTGACCTCTTCCCCCTGCTGTGGCTGGAAAGTTCTCAAATCTGAGCCTCCAGGAGAGCAGAAGCTCCACATAAACTTTAGAGTCAACATATGTTTGGACTCAAGAAAGGCTATGTCTTCACACCCAAAACACTGAGCTTGACCCACTTGACTCATTAAACCCAAGATCTCGGTATTTCCAGGGAAGAAATGAGAGTCTTTGGTAAGTTGCTGCCAGGCTTATTAACCTTAACAGTTAAAAAGTTGCATCCAGTTTCTAATCTGAATGCATTTAGCTGCAGTGCCAAGACATCACACCTCATTAAACATTTTTCCTCCTAGTCTGAAGAACCTACTACTTTTTCCCAGTTAGTAAAATTATAGATAATAGCCTTGTCACTCTAACACTTGCTTTGAGAGGCTTAAACATAGTAAGAAACTTGTGCATAGGCAAGGAACTATTTTTTAATATTTCAGTCATTTTCAGGGTCCATGTCCTATCCTTCTTCAGTTTACAAAAAATATCTTTAAGGTGTGGATATTGCTGCTGAACAAAGCAATGCCACTCATGCCAGTGTAAAATACATGTACAGCTTGACTTGGCATAACTCTGTTGGGCTGAGCACCACACCAGGAACTCACATTACCTGATGAACAGCAGCAGCTTCTCCCTTTGCTTTGGTAGACTGCCTGCTTCTCTGGAGAGAATGTTCCTATTTTTAGGTCATGGCATACAGTCTTTGTTTCCAGATGTTCTGCTTTGCTCCATACTTGATCATCAGGATCCTAAATTCTTCAAGTCAGTGTCCAGCCCATATTAAATCTTAGACGGTCTCCCAAACTGATTTTATGATTTCTTATGTGACTGTGAGTTTTGATTTCAATGACAAATGGCGTCCCTCAGGGGTCTGTATTGGGTCCAGTGTTCTTTAATATTTTCATCAGTGACGTAGACAATGGGATCAAGTGCACACTCAGCAAATTTGCAGATGACACCAAGCTAAGTGTTGTGGTGACACACATGAATGACGGGATACCATCAGAGGGACTTGGACCAGCTTGAAAAGTGGGAAAATGGGAATCTCATGAGGTTTAACATGGCCAAGTGCTGGTGCTGCACCTGGGTCAGGGCAACTCCTGGTATCGATCCAGACTGGGGATGAACAGATGGACTGCAGCCCTACCAAGAAGGACTTGGGGGTGCTGGTGGATCAGAGGCTGGACATGCCCCAGCCATGTGCACTGGGAGCCCAGAAACCCCCCGTGTCCTGGGCTGCATCCAGAGCAGGGTGGGCAGCAGGGCAGGGAGGGGATTCTGCCCCTCTGCTCTGCTCTGTGAGACCCCACCTGCAGTGCTGCCTCCAGCTCTGGGGTCCCAGCACAGGAAGGACATGGACCAGTTGGAGCCAGTCCAGGGGAGGGGCATCAGGATGATTAGAGGGATGGAGCACTTCTGCTATGAGGAAAGGCTCAGAGAATTGGGATTATTGAGCCTGTAAGTGAGAAGGCGCCAGGATAATCTAATTGTGGCCTTCGAGTACCTGAAGGAAACCTTCAAGAAAGATGGGACAAGAGCATGGAGTGACAGGACAAGGGCTTCAGACGGACAGAGAGTAGATTAGGAAGTGGCTTTTAAGAAATTCTTCCCTATGAGGGTGGTAAGGCACTGGCACAGGTTGCCCAGAGAAACTGTGGCTGCCCTGTGCGTGGAAGTGCTCAAGGCCAGATTGGATTGGGACCTGAGCAACCTGGTCTAGTGGAAGGTGTCCCTACCCACAGCAGCGAGGTTGGAACAAAATGATCTTTAAGGTCTCTTCCAATCCAGGTTATTCTATGATTCTTTTTCCAGCTCACTGATAAAAATACTAAACTGTGTTGTGCTAGAAGTCTTGTTCTTTTTTATTCAGCAGGGAAGTCTTGCTTGATAGCAAGTCTCTTGCTTGATAATAAGTGCGTCTTTATAATCACATGCTGAGGTCTATCAGTGTCCAGTACAGTCAATATTTGCTGCATGTTTTCTACTCCTAGACAAGTCTACATGAACAACACTGAGCAACTACACTGTAATCCAATAGTTCTCAATTGTATAGTCACTTCCCTCTTATCCTCTATCTGCTCTATGTTTTGCCATTCAGGGCTGCTGTCTAGAACATCGCTGCTGGGGTCCCTCAGAGTGAAGTCAGGCTTCCTGAGTGGCACTGACAAAGACATGACCTCACTCCAGCTATGTTTTGTCTGCTTGTACACGTTTCTACTTATAGGGCTTAGATAGCACCTCCCTCCTGTACTTCACAGAGACATAAAAAACCCCTATCCTTTCCAGAGTGCATCTTCTGAGAGCTTCTTTTGGTAAATTCGAATTGCAGGGTTTTTTTTGTCTTATGTAGAACAGTCTGTCTGCACTTTTATGTAGACCAGGTCAGACCAATTTCTAGTGAAGAGCAATATAGCAGTCTCACACACTGATGAGTTTTACGTATTAAGGACAAAATATTTAGTGGGTGAGAAAAATCTGCAAGTCCTTGACAAAAAGCCTTACTGCGTATCATTGTGCACAAGCTGTGCTTGTCCTTGAAAGTAAACGCTGAGTGAGGCCCTATATTCCGTTGTTTTGGTTTTGGTTTTTCTGCGTGTTCATTTACGGTGATATGAAGTACTCCCCATTATAACTAATCAAGGAATTATAATGCAGCAGTCTGGGATGTGTGGAAATTAATGACTGCACAAAATGCAAGGCAGTGGCCCATCCGACTGTTGTCTGCAGCATAACCCCTGTGGAACTTTCTCTTCTCTCATTTGGCTAAACCTGTTTTAAGAAGCACCTGGAATGGTTCAGCTATGATGTTTCTGCTGTTCTTGCTCTGTAAACCCAGAGGACTCCCTTACATACTTTTCTTGACACAGTGACTCACATGGGGCAGAGGCAAAGTTCCAAAACAAAGTAAGCAGATGCTGTGGGTCCCTGAAAGCCACATGAAGTTGGAGCTCTGATGGTTTTCATTATGTTGTGGTGTGAGTGCCCTGCATTCACATGGTCCCATGAATTTTAGTAAACTCTGTCATTGGTTTGAGTTTCAGACTTTTTCTGCAGTTTTGAAGGAACTCTGTGTGCATGTATACTTGCCTAAATAATGTGAGAATTTATTTTATTTTTTAATGTTGGAAATCAAAACACTCTTATTCTCCATCCTCTTTGCTTACACTTTGCTGTACTACCGAGAAAACATTAGGAGAGTTATTGGTCAATACCTCTTAGAGTAAAAGTTAGTAATGTTTCCCAGTAGTAAATGTTGTGGGAAAGACATGAATTCCTTTAGAGTTCTGAATCAGATTCTTTTTTTCCATCAACCCATTCCTCAGATCTGAGGAATTCCAAAAAGAAAGGCTTTCATAGTGAACCCAAAACTATCTATATTGTTAATAGGACTGTCAAACTGCTGTTTTCACAATGTGTGATTCAGAGAACTCAGCCACCCACACGCTAACTGTAACCACAAGAGGCAACACTTCAGAGCATCCTATCTGAGAATCCATCTGTATGGACTTTTCAGACAGACCTGAGACTCCTTTGCTTATGCTTTGCACTGCCTGGACATGAGCCAGCTCTAATTTAGAAGTCCTGCAGACATGTTAGATCAGTTCTGTGTTTGAGCTAATATCAAAGCCATTGCAGTCATCTGGGTTGAGATGAATCCTTGTAGGTAAAGCTCAGTCCTCAGGTGATCCAGGGTGGTGTTGCCTCCATGAACGTCAGAGGAGTTTTAACCTCAGAATAAAAACACACAAGGTAGTATGTGTTTTTCTGCTTCCTGTTACTTATGTACCATAACCATTGCTCTTGCCCAACAGATTTTTCTACAGAACTGATTCTGAGCCTACAGCCCGTTGCAGGGCGCCTCCTTGAACCCAGTAGGCTCTCTGCTGAACATGAAGCAGATCACTAAAAACCTCCACCCCAGGCCTGTCTTTCTCTTCCTTACTTTGTGCCCACTCAGACCTGGACAAAATCCAGTCCTCAGCTGAAGCCTTTAGGACTCCTTTCCTAGTGCACATACTTTACACATTAAAAAAACTAAGATTTGCATCAGAAGAAAACCAGCCAGAAATCCCCTGCCTGCAGTCACGTGTCATACCCAGAAGCAATATCAAGGGTTCTTGGCTCTTGGTCTCGGCAGACAACAAGTATGCACCTGAATCATTTGGAAGCAAAATCTTTTCAGGAAAAAGGCATCTGGTCCAAGATATAGTATCAATTCCTTTGTTTAGTTTAGCTGAATCCCATGGTTTTGCATTTTCATCCCTCAATCCTCCCTACCAGACAAACAAATCTCCAGTAATTTGAACACATGTATGCTCTGCACTAACTCCCCACACTGGTAACTTGTTCCATATTCTCAGTACCATTCACATTAAATAGTTCTGCCACATTTCCTCTGTGCTCCAAGTGCAGAGAAACAGATGGGTAAACAAGGCAAAGAGTGGCTGTGTCTGACTGCACCTGAGTTTTGGTTTGAAATCTATGGAAACTTGGAACTAATCGGGTCATTTTAAAATTAGGGAAATTCCTGCAAAACCTTTTTTTAGTGCTTCAAACAAAATGAGATGTGAAAGCATCCTGGGTTACAGTATGTAAATTGATGTGGAGATGAGATAGGTTCTGTTTTGTTTGAGACTCAATAAGATACTTTAGGTAAAGCTCCTTGTTGTTGGCAACCTACTTACCTTACTGGAATGTGATTTAACATTACCATTTACCAGCTTTTTTTGCAACACTTTGATGAGAGTAGGAGGAAAGTGGTAGTGAGAAGTCTTTCTATGGGAGGTTTGCTGAATGATTATGAATGTTGTTGCACTTAAAAACCAGTGCAGCATAATGTCTCTGCTTGTTTTTTTCCTGAAAAGACAGACCCATGGTTTACTCTCTTTTACATCATGTTGATATTGTCTGTACCTTTGAAAACCCCAATCAAAAATGAAAACAGAAAGAACGAAACCTGTCTTCTGTAAAGTGGAGTTCTCCAAAAGGTTGTTAGGCAGTGTTTTAATCTGGGGCTGAGACAACTGATATTTTACTGACCCAGGTGACAGTGCATAATGATTGTTAACTGTATCTAGTGACTGTGAATGTTCAACCTGTGTTTGCACTGCTTTCTGTTTTGTCTTTGACTGCCTTCACCAAAGAAGGCAAGAAAACCCTTCTGTAAAGCTGGTAAATCTTTTTTCAAAAAACATTGCAGAAAGGCTGGGAGATCTTTGTGATGTTTGGTGCGTTCTTTACACTCTGCCCTTTCCAGCCCTCCTGCCTTCAGCTGGTAGCTGTTCTCTTAGAACCTCACTGACACATGCTGCCTCTGAATTCCCATTTCTCTCCATTGCAAACATATCCATGTTCTCTGCCTGTGTAGCACAGCCTTCTGTGCCCCTGGCTGTGTGGGTCAGCTGGTTCTTTCCACCTCTTTCTGGTGACCAAGATGGTGTTTGCCTCCAGCAGCATCCCTCAAGGAAGGAGGTGTTTGACTTCTTGCTCTACCTGGCAGCTGTTCACTGTCACAGAGCTGTGGAGGAAGCAAGGATGAGATGGAACCTACTGATTGTTGGAAACAGGAGACTGATGAAAAATAACCTCACAAAATAAATAAGTTGGCTTCAACTTCATGGCTACAGTTGTTGATTTTTTGTTTGTTTGTTTGTCTGTGTTTTCTTTTAGTTTGGTTTGGGGTTTTTATGGGCTGGAACTTTTTCGTGCTATTTAGCATGACAACAATACAAGTTCCTCTATTAAAAATAAATACATATTTGGTACCTGGAAGGGCTAATTACCACTTCCATAGATTTAAGAGACTGCAACTCTTGATGAGAGGTTTTTTGGAAACTAGAAACTCTCTAAGCTAAGTCACACAGTAAAGTGGTCTCGAAATATCCAGTGCCCCTTGTATGTACATAAAAATCTAGAGAGATTCGGGTTTTAGCACTGTGCTTGGAAAATAAGAATTTCAAAAGCTAATGTCACTACCCTGTCACTACAATGCTTTTTTTACTGCAAATTTCTGACCACCAGCTAGTCACAGCAGGAAGTTGTGCACATAAACATGAAATCAGTTGAAATTCTTCACAAAGGGACCTACACCAAACATAGAGCCTGGATGGCATCTATTTCTCCAAGGTCCTCCTTATCAGAGGATTCAAGACTCTCACAGCAATTTCCTGTGTGGCACTGTAGCACAGGTAATTTCATCATGCTCTTCTTTTCAGGGAAATTTATCTTGCTCTTCCTTCCAAGCAGCTGAGAAAAGCTATTCTTATAACACCAGGTGTTGTGGTCAGAGTCATATGGAGAGCTCAGGCTGGAGGAACAAACCCCTAGAGCCCAGAAGAGCCCAGTAACAAGGCTGTTTTTACTTCAGAAAGTCACCTCCATGAGTAGCCAAGGGTGGATGTATCAGACCTAGGAACACAGTGGTCATCATTGTAATAATTTCCTCTGAGACCTCTGGATGGCTGTAAAGGGGGAGAGGACTGGGCTGTAGTCCCAGACACAGCAGGTGCGAGGGCAAGGGGTGTTGTGCTTGGGGCTGGGGCTGGCCAGGCCCCCTCCAAGGTCACTCTGCTCTCTGCACAGCCCTTGCTGTGTCCTGGGAGTGTCACAGGGCAGTGACCTGTCAGCAGGGAAGGAACTGATGCCTCTGAGGATCTTCTGACCCCTCATTAACCCTTTGAGTTCCTCTGTTACTTCATGGTGCTCTGAGTGTTCATCCCTTTGGCTTGCAGATTCACAGATGCTTAATGTCTGCTGGACATCCTGGCTGAACCACAGTATAACAAGAGACCTTGTAACTGAGAGAAATGAGGACTCCTTCAAAGCTCAGATTTTCTGTTCCTCTGTTTTAGTTCTTGGACTTATTCAGGATGTGTTGAATATGGCAGATCCTTATCCAAACTCGATAAGCATCCAGACTTGCAATGAGCTGGAGATGCTTGAGCAGGGAGGTTGGGCCAGATGACCCACTGTGGTGCCTTCCAACCTGACCCATTCTGTGATTCTGTGGAGAACCTACAAATTACCTTTGTGAGAACTCCTGGGAAATGGCAGCAAAGCCTTCTCCACTTGTTCTTACATTCCAAAGAAGTGCCTGAAACCTTTCTAGGAATCCTAAATGCTGTTGGAAGTCACTGACAAATGACCCTCAAATAATTTAGGAATAGGTTTAGTAATTTCATGAAATCATAGGCTTTGGAAAAGCTCATTAATGTGGATTTATCATTCCAAATAAGAGACAACTGTGGAAAACCTGTGAAAAGGTGAGGTTTTTTTGTCCTGGAAGACCTCAGTAGCATATTTTATCTTCTCCTTCATCTTTACCTCAATTTGTTCCCAAATCTTGGAACAAAACAACATTTTGATGCCCAGCCTATTGAAGAAACGGTTTTCTTACATACGATATTACATGTCTGAAAGCATCTTGACTCTATTAATATTATTGCTGTGTCACTGAAAAAGTTCTCTTTCATGCAGTTGATATTAGGACTGTGCTAACAGATCCGCAGCCTTCCCAAATAACACTGCTTGCAAAAGTAAGATTTCACTAAGCATTAATTTTACATGGCACAATTTTATTTTTATCATTCTGTTTGCCTAAACAAAAGCAAACTTGCCTAGCATAATTTTCCTTTACAGATGTTAGCTGTACAAATATTTACTGACTCACCTAAGCCAGAGTTTCAAGTAAAACAGTTTTTACTCAGCTAAATAAGGTAATTTAAACAGTCAGATACCATTTAAAAAAAAAGAATTTTCACATGCATCAAACATAAATTTTACTTTTGGTGAAAGAGATGGTCATTTACTATAATCAGACTTGAACCGGGCTTTCTTTTGTAACACAGTAAATAAATTAATTTTGCCACCTCTCAATTCAAACCAATTAAAATGGCGTTGGTGTATGATCAGCCTGTTCACAATGTCATTCTGCAGCTTTTGTTCAGACTAAAAGGATGAGTACAATGTCTCCACAGGGTGTTTTATCTAGGCTGATATTGCAAAATGAGCATTGTGAGGGGTTTATTTCATTTGTTTGTTTTGCTGGAGGTGTGGACTTGTATCCATGTTCCCAAATAATGCAAAACCAATCTCATCAGTGAAAAGGTGCACAGCTTACATCAGTCTTTATTTTAACCACAAGCAACCAGGAAAACTGGAGGAGGTCCATTGTAAGGAGGAAGGAGAGAGAGAGGCACCCATTGTGCAGGCTGCTTGAGAGGCCATGAGCATTATGGACCTCTATTTGTAAGGATTTTTTTCTCCTTTTCCCTCGTGTTAGCTTTGGTTTAAAAAAGTAAGATAAAAAAGAGAAAAGCTTACTGCCATTAGTCACAGCCTTATTTGAATGAAGTCAGCACTAAATCACTCTTCCTTCTATGCTCTGCTTTATATTTTGGTGATGTGAAGAATGAGATCTGAATGCAAATAAGCCCATTGTTTATACTGATCTTCTTTTCTACTTTTCTCTACATTTTTAGTTTAAATGTAACACTGCTTGTCTGTTTCTAAGGCCTTGATTAATGGTAACAGCCCACCTCCTTAACAAAACCAGGAATGCCTCTTTGACATTTTCGAAGTCTACACCAGATACAATCTTCCCTGAACAGCAGTGGAATCATCCAGCTGACTCCAGTGGTTTTGAGCTCAGACCCAAGGTGTGTGGTGGAATGCGCAGAAGAGACAATCTGGATCAAATTCCAGTTTAGTGTCTATTTTGTAGAGGAAGGAACTGGTTAGTGGGCCTTCCCAGCTCAGGTCTCAGTGCTCAACCATATCATCATCCAACTGCTGTTTTCTAAAGAAATGCATTTCTCATGCCTCTGCACTAGAAGCATCTGTTCTGATTTATGAGGTTGTTCATATATAAGAGGATATCATATAGTTTCATTCTGGAGAGCTTATTCTTGATGGGAAAAAAACCTAAACCCCAAACCTACAAAAAACAACATATAAAAGAAATAAAACCCCCCCACATCTTGAAAAGGTCTCGAAAGGAGGTGGGACTGGGTACCTGGATCCTTGATGAGATGTTTTCACCTAGGCTGGCCCTGGTTCAGCAAAGCACTCAAGTGCATCCATAAGCCCCATTCACTCCAATGGACCACAAATCCTGGGCTTTGATTTGACTTAGTGTAACATCTGCTGAACAAACTTGTAGTACTGCCTCCCCCTCAGTGATGCAGGGAGGAACCTTATTAGAGCTCATGTAAGAGACAACTAGCAAAACCCAAGTGCTCTGTATAACAACTTTTATTGATCTCATAAAACTCAGGAACACTTCCCTTAGTAAGCCACCTATTTTTGACTGCCATTTACCACATGTCTAAAGACACAGATCACTCTTGCAATAAGTTTCAGCATTTCAAGTACTCCATAAATGAAACATCAGTACTTTCCTCACTTGTGCAGCTACATAAACCTCATCTCTCATTTAGATATGTCTAGGAGGGTTTGTCTGCCAGCTGTTACTCTGGCCTGGTGCTGTTGCATCATAGGCTGGATAGCATAGGTTGGACAGCCTCTGCAGATGGTTATAGTGCTCACTGCAACCCTGAACAGTCAGCATAAGCTCTCTCTCCATCACCACTGATTACTCCTTACATAGCTCCCTATTAGTTGTGTGGGAAATGAACAACTGAACCATAGGTCCATGTGGCCAAGGAGGCTAGTGGTGTCCTAGGCTGCGTGAGGAAGAGTGTGACCAGCAAGTGAAAGGAGGTGATCCACCCCTCTTCTCTAGTGAGGCCACATCTGGAGTGCTGTGTCCAGTTCTGGGCTCCCCAGTTCAAGAAAGACAAGGAACTATTGAATCAGGTCTGGAGAAAGGCTGTGGAGGTGAAGGGATTCACACATCTCTCTTATGAAGAAAGGCTGAAGGAGCTGGACAGGTTCAACCTCCAGAAGAGATGACTCAGAGGGGATCTTATCAATGCATACAAATATCTTAAGGATTGGTGTCAAGAGGATGGGACCAGACTCTTTTCAGTGGTTCCCAGAAACAGGACAAGAGGAAAGTTTCATCTGAATATGAGGAAAAGTCTTTACTGTGAGTGGACAGAGCACTGTAACAGGCTACCCAGAGAGACTGTGGAGTCTGCCTCTCTGAAGATATTCCAAACCCACCTGGACATATTCCAGTGCAGTTTGCTGTAGGTGAACCTGCTTTAGCAGAGGAGTTGGACTAAATCATCTCCAGAGGTCCCTTCCAACCCCAATCATTCTGTGATTTTGTGAATCTCTGCTTTGTGCTGCTCTTGGGGATTATTCAGATATGTGAGATTTCCAAAACACAGCTCTAGTAGAATGTGACCTAGGGTGGTGGAGAGAAAAAGAAGGAAGTAGGGAAGCCCCATTCTTGTATGCCATCCACTTAATCCACTATTATTATTTCTATAGTTATTTGTTTAAAGAGCAACTCAGATCTGTTTCTTTACTCTTGTCCTGGTTGGGCAGAGGACTAGCTAGTTCTCATACTGACCGATTTCAACTTCAGCTGAAATCAGATACTAGGGGAAATGAATTGGATGTATGTGTGTGTAGAAGAATTGCTCAGGCAGGACCTCTGTTTTTTAAAGCACTGTCTAGAAATTCTCATCAGATGCCTTTATAACTTGTAAACCTTTAGTAGAAAATGAGATTCCAAATACAGTAAAGAATACAATGGGTTTTGCAGATTGATGCAGCTATCCCTCTCCAATCCTATAATCCATCCTTACATGGTGACTTGCATGCTCCTGGCCTGGTTCTACAACCCTATTCATATGGAAATACATATAATCACACTAATAACTGTTTAAAATCAATACTATTTTACTACATGGTTTATATGTTTCAGAATCAGAGCTTCTGAGAAGAAGATAGTATGGTTTGCAGACAAAATAGTCGAGAAAGCAAAGTATTATGCTCAAATGACCTGATGGGAGACTGTGTATTAATTTCTCTCATATGGGGAAAAGAGTGCAAATATAATATTTCTAAGTTAAGGGGAGAAACCTTAAAAAAATTAATCACTTTAATTTAGAGGCATAAAAACAAATACTGGAGAAGTGTAAAGTGGTCATGTAATCCATGTCTCTATTGGAGGACTGACTTGTAAGAAGAAAGATAAGAAAACTGTCTAGTGTAAACTAACTATTAACATAAAATACATTTTTATTAGTTAGTGATTAGTTCTCACATTTTCAGAAGAAAAAGACATCTCTGTTATTAGACGGCTGATAAGGGATATCATCAGCGTGATTTCTTTGAATAATTTTTTTTTCAATGTATACAATGCTTTTCCATTTCTGAACCAAGGATAATTTCTGTTCCCTGGTTATCTCAGTACAAAAAATGCATAGTGTGCAGGCAATTGTATTTTCATTTGCATTTGATTGCTTCTACTTTTTTTATTAAGGAAGTTCAACTCTCTCTTTTAGCAATGTTGTCTGTTCTTCAGGTAATTTATAGGCAAGCACAGATTACATTTGGGATGAAACAACTATAAATCTGTAGTATCTAATATCATGGCTTTGTTGAAGTTAAAGTAATTTAGAATTAGTAACGTTAAGCACAAATTTGTCTGTGATACTAATAAACCCTTTTCCCTAGGAAGAGCTTATGCTATGGCAATAAGCTTCACTTCTGAGCCTGGAAGGAAAAACAGTTTCTCACTTCCACTAAACTGAATACTGAAACACAGAATTTTCACCTTCCCACCGTGGCTGATCTAGTCGCTGGAATAAATTAAACCATAGAAACCTAACTAGGCAGAGCTTGCAGTTTCTGAGACTGCTTAGTGAATTACTTGAAACAACAGATTCTTGGCACCAAAAACCTCTTGCTCTTTCCATTATAAAAAGGATTAATAATAACCAAACATTGCTAGTTAATTTCTCCAGAGTCCTTAAAGGATGGACACAGTGTGTAGAAGAGGTAGAACCCTTCACTACTCTCAGTATACAAAACCTTTCTGGGTATTCACAGTCTTTGAAACGTCTGCTTTTAATTATGCGCATTGCCTTTCTGCCAAAGAGCAGGTGGAACAGCTTTCGGTTCAAATGGGAGCTAATATAAACTCCTCTCAGCAAAGTTGCTTCAAGAGGATTCTGTTTCAAGGCTGCCTATGTCAAGCTGAGACTTTAGGTATGCACAGGAGAATTTCCTCCCTTCAGTTAATTGCACAAGTAACTTCTGCATACTTCAGTATGCATAATTCAGTAAAAACTGCTCTTCCCTTCCTCCTCTGTTATCTGTTCAATAACCAGCTATGTGGCTGTGCGGTACTTTGGTGAAATAGCACTCCCTCTTTGTATCCATCCTGGCATAGAATCATAGTTTCATAGAATATCTCAAGTTGGGAGGGACCCATGAGGATCACTGAGTCCAACTCCCTGCTCTTCACAGGACTGCCTAAAACGAAATCATATGAAAATAATTAGAAAAATGTTAACTGAGAAAGTCTTTCAGAAAATGTCTTGCTAGTTTTCTTGTTACATCCAAATCTCACAAGGTGTATATGTACCTGTGTACTTCACATTGGGATTGTTCAACCTGGAGAAGAGATGGCTTCAGGGTTATCTAATTGTGGCCTTCCAGTACCTGAAGGGAGCCTAGAGAAAAGATGGAGAGAGACTATTTACAAGGGCCTGTAGTGACAGGACAAGAAGAAATGGCTTCAAACTAAAGAGTGTAGGTTTAGAGTTGATATTATGAAGAACTTCTTTGTGAGGGTGGAGAAGAACTGGCACAGGTTACCCAGAGAAGCCGTGGCTGCCCCATCACTGGAAGTGTTCAAAGGCCAGGCTGGATAGGGCTTGGAGCAGTCTGATCTAGTGAAAAGTGTCCCTGCCAATGGCAGGAGGGTTGGAACTGGATGATCTTTAAGGTCCCTTCCAACCCAAAACCTTTCTGTGATTCTATGATTCCAAGAGAGAAGTTCAAACAATGCATCAATGAAAAATATCTATACATCAAGCTTGTCCAAGCACGCAGGAGTCACTTATATCTCTGTCATATCTTTTTGTCACTCTCTATTTGAAATTATTATAGCGGCAAGACTGACTACTGGATAAATAATGCAGACCTGTTATTTGTTCTTATACTTTCACAGAAATTGAATCTGTCAGAGACACTTTTTTTTGTGTCAAATTTTCCCAGGTTTTCCCTGCACTGTCCATGGACAGAATGAACACAGCTGCATATGCAGGCATGACTGACAGTCAGGCATTCAAACTCCCTACTTTGTTACAAGTTCACATGTGCCAAAAGGCTTTTGTGCACAAGCTATTTGTTGACAGACATAAGGTGGTAGAGATTTGAAAATTCTTGGAGCTATTATTACACTATACCAAGAATATCTGTCAACAATCAGGAGAAATCCTAAGACCCAAGGTCTGCCCCTTGAAAATGACTCACAGAACTTTGGTAAAGTTTTGTTAAAGGAGACACAGCTACTTACAGACTAAAAGAACATTACATTTTTAAACTTTTGATTCAAGAAAAGACTGGTCCTGCATAACACCCTAATTGCTTTTCTGAGTTAGTGTAAATGTAAATAAAACTTCATTCAAATGAAAACAACCTAATATCCCCAACTTCCCATAAGCCTCTCATCCCCTTGGTTTCATCTGCAACTAATGTGGATGGGAGGGGAGGATTTGAGAAAAGGCAGCATGGGCTTGACACACCTATGAGTGTTCGTATTTGTCTTGAAAATGAAAAATATAGGCTACTGGCACTCCGTACCTGGATTTTGATATAAAAGCTATAATCACAAATTCAACCTTTTTCCTGTTGTCTTCATTGTCAAGTACAGACAGGAGTTTTTCTAGTTCAAGATTTTGGTTTTGCAAGCAATGCAGGAACGAATCTCAAGAGTAGGTCTACAAAAGTAGCAGATACTCCACACAACAGACCAGTTTTTCATTTGAGAAGAAAAATTTTCCAGATAAGTCTTAAGGTGCTATGTGGTGGTAACTAAAAAGAATACAGTCAGGAACTTATTGTCTCTGTAAGGGATCTGTAACAAGTAGGAGAACAGCAAAAATTAAATGGAGGGAGGACTAGTAAAAGTAAGAGGGAAGTAGAACATTTTCTTCAACAAGGCTGCTTGAAAAAAACCCCTGAAATAACAACAGTTCTCAACTTCAGTGTACAGAGGTTATTACATTTTTATCCCAAACTCTTAAAAAGGCAATTCCTTAAATAGGTATTAGCATTTTCTCAGATTAAGTGATCAGCTACTCAGCTATTGTACAGAGATGTCACTCAATTTTCATTAGTTGGAGATGTAGGCAGAAAAAAATCAAAGCAGGGGCTTAAGTGAGGTTTAAGATGGACATAAGCTCTTTGCAAAGTCTGAGGAACAGCTGGCATGCAATGTAAGTATTGTTCATCCAGCATATCAGAATCCTGTGTCTTCTCCCCTTACACGAACACTTTCCTGAAGAGCCTGTTAATCCCTGCTGTGCCACTGAGCACCATAAACAGCATGAGAACCACAAAAAAGGTAACTGAAACATGCACAGGGCTATGAAAATACTTACATGTGGCAGTGAAACCTTACAAACCGTAAAAAAAATAATCACACCCAAAACACGTCAACAAGAAGAGTAGGAGTGATCTTAATGCTCTTAAAGACTACTTCTGTCTTCAGTACTGTGAGGAAATTTTTTATGGCTGTAAGACTCCTCTAAAGACATGCTTAACTCCTTAATGCATTTTGTGCTCAAGAGACTCCGCACATTTATGCCATGGTCAAGAACTATGTTGAAGAAAAATCTCAGTTGAATGTATGAAACGAAAATCATCCTGAAAATGTATGAAAAGAAAATCAGGTGTATGCAGCAGTTATGATGGCAATGCACTGTGCCTTGAGCACAGCAGTTCACTGCCATTTCAGCAATCATCTGTTGTTGCAGTACCCAAACACTTCATATAGGATACCGATGTAAATAAGTAAGGAAGAGTACTGTATACTCAGACTGTTCCAATGCTGTGTTTTTCCTCATGTACCCATCTCATACTTTTAATAATAAGAGGACATAGATTCTTTGATGTGTAAGACCCAGGTGAATGTAACTCAGAAATTAAATGCAGTTATTTACAGTTGAAACAACCTTCAACTGACCCCATGAATTACTTCCATCTCTCACCCTCTTGTACTGAAATTGTGGTGTGTTAAGAATCCTTCCATGCACTAAGAAAAACTCAGGCCATGTATAAGAATAAAATGTCTGCTTCTTTCCTTTAATAATGTACTGGTTCTACCAAAGTGAAGCAGAGATAAAGTTTTAATGTAAGACAACTTAAATACTTTTTTTTTANGCTCAGATGATAAAGCTGGACACTGTGGCAAAAGGCATAATGGAAGGAATGTGCTTCACTTCTCACCTGTCTTTTCGAAAATATGCTGGCAGCCAAGTAAGATATTTGAGACAGTTTCAAAAGAATGCTTCTTTCCTCTAATAAAAGGAATCTTTATTCGGATACTCTTTTTAATTCCAAAGTCCAAAAGAGGCCATGCTCTTAACATCCTCAGAAGCTCAGCTGGATTGAAATGGAAATATTGGAGCCAGCACATGTGTTGCTACTACTTTTGGCCCAATAGTTTAAAAAGAAAAAAAGTCATTATGAGATCTGCTAAAGGGTTCAGTTTTGCCTGGTCCTCAGTGACCTGAAACTCCCGGAAGGCAATAAAGTTGAGTGCTCAGCCTCTTTTGGGAATCTCCATATGGTACCTGCCAAACTCATGACTTCCTGACATCTGCTGAAGCAGCAGTACCTGCACAACTCTGACACTGCTTGAAGTACTGGAAAAGTGCTGGAATTCAACTCATTAAAGACGAACATCACAAGCATTCAAATATATCAAGTAACTTCTGACATCTGTGGACAGCAGAACCTCTTAGCATCACAGTACTGGGTAAGAACAAGCACATAAATACATCCTTAAATTTAAATGGAAACAGACATAAGTATTATCTTGCTCAATTTCAGTTATTTCAGTGGGTTGCACACAAATCTGTTGCCTTTGCATGAGATTGTTCAAGACCAAAGAATAAGTTCTGATATTTAATCTGACTCAAAAATTACTTCCTTAAGCTTTTTTTTTTTTTTTTTTGGGAGGGAAGAGGGGCAAAGAAGAGAAAAATATCTCAAGAGGATCTAGTGTAGTCACTAAAGTGCATAAAATAACATTTACATAGGTCACTATGAAATTTCTCAAGATTTACTAGCGCATCTTTTTGTTTTTGGTTTCCCACACCTCTGTCCTTTCAGAAAGTCATGAGTTTTCACAAAAAACACCCAAGCCCTGTGAACATGTGCTTTCCTTTAAAAAGAATAACAAAAATTTCTTTAAAAATGCAAATACTTTCATCTGAGAACTAACTTTTTCATGGTTTCCACAAATTTAAACTGTCTATGTTTTCTTTATGGCTGCCAGCATCTCATTTTTATTTCTTTTTCAAAGCATAAATTTGATTTTATAATAAGAAGTTAACATTTTCAGTTGAAAGCTTCTTGTGAACATCAGTAGTTTTCAGCAGAGAGTGAAAGTTTTGTCTGCTTCCTTGCTTGTATCTGTTCCATATTTATTATTCTCACTTGCACTGGAAAGAGGAAGGGAAAACTAAAGATAAATACATGAGAACCAGAGTAAGTCCAGAAAGAATGGCTTTGCCACTTGCCAACTTCTCACCCAGTCCCTCTAACAAAGTGTCCATCACCGCCTAGCTTTCCCCTTTCTTGGTTTGCCATCACACCTTTATTTCCACAGCAGGCTCCTTGGCTTGTTTACACTCCTGAGCAGTGGGAGACCCGAGCTCTATCCTATTCTGCTCATCTCGCAAGGCAGCAAGACACAAGCATTATTCTAAGCACCTTAACATTATTAAACTCTTCTAATTTGTCAACAGTTTCATGGAATCCTAGAATCTCCTGAGTTGGAAGGGGCCCACAGTGATCATCGAGTCCAGTTCCTGGCCCTGCACAGGACAGCCCCAAGAATCTCACCATGTGCCTGAGAATATTGTCCAAGCATGTCTCTTTCTGCAGATGATTTTTTAAAATTAAATTAGACCATGCTCAAACTTCCAGCTAATTAGCGAAGAAAAGGAGCAAAGGTGTTTCTACAACTCTGTTTTGGTTCAGAGCATTGCCTCGAAGCCACCTGCCCTGCTTGTCCCCACTTGCTACACTTCATATCTGCTCCCAGGGTGGTTTCAGTGTCTGTGAACATGTTTCATTTCAGAGGTATGTAAGGCAGGTGATCTGTTCCAGCTGCACACCAAATGCATTCCAGGTCCTAATGGAGACAACACAGATCAACAAAGCGTCCTTCTGGCAGATACAGATGAGATGGGGGTGGTCTGTCCAGCAACCCAGCCTAAACTGACTCCAAGGCGAAACCTCTCTGTTGCATACAATGTACATGTAGGGCACTGAGCACCATCTTCCCTTACAGAGTCAAACTGATGCAAAGTAGATAAAAAACATTAAACACATATTTGGAGAATTGGCCAAATAATTTCTTTGCTGCTAGGGAGTTTAAGCTTTCAATTTAAAAAATGTTAAAACCTTTAATAACGATTACATGATTACTATTATTAAACCTCCATTATTTTTATTTTAAGCTTGCTACTGAACAGTTATTACCCTGTAATACACTTTCATTGTTGTAACTAAAGTACTTGTCAACAGGTGCATTTTACTATGTATTATCCATGTCTCACTGCATTCAATTAATTACCACATTTTCTCGACACAGTTGTGTGGCACTAGACATCTAATGACTGAGAGGGAGGCTTAGCTCTGCTTTGTGCCTTCCAGAGCAGCCTAAAGTTTGAGTAATTTCTCTGCCTTTACCTCTCTATCTTTTGGAAGCCTTTCCTCTTACCAAAATATTCTTGTCTTGTCATTCCTTATCTTTTGCTTCTTTTGCTCCTGAGGATTTCTGTGCAGTTACACTGTTCACCAATGAAGTAAAAATACATCATTGTAGATCTCCTTGTGATAGTGGCAAAAATTAGCCACTGTCCCAGTGAGGTTTACTGACTTAGTGAAACAAGATCATACAGGCCTCCCACTTCCAAGATTTCTTTTCTGACAGAGTAGCGGATCCTCAGAAAACTGTGCAAACATGGAAAATAAAACATTTGGAAGTTATATGCACATAGCTGTTTTGATTCCAACACATTCAAACACTTTAATTAATGACATTCAAAACAGAAAAAAACCAAAACCTTTAGGAGTACCTGCCTCAATTCCTAAGTACCCACAGTCATTGTGCCAGGCTTGTGTCTCTGTGCTTTCCTAAAGAAGTTCATGAAGAGCTTTTAGAAATGTCAATAAAATGAATTTGTTTTTTTTTCTTTCAAAGACAAATCAGCTGAGTTTTTCAAAATTTTATTTAAGAATAGAGAGTTAAGTCTCTTAAAAAGTTTCTTTTCTCACCAATAGGGTAACAATTACATGGTTTTTTTCCTCATACAGACCTTCACAAATCAAGATGTATGCAACACAGAGCACACTTTAAAAATCTTTTGTTGACTCACACATTTCTTCATTTTAAAGATCTATTCATTCTTTTCACCATTCAAAATCACTGAGTTGTTTTTGCCTATAACTGAACAGGCATGTAACCTGCATAAAGAAAACCTCAAGGCTCAAAAAGTAGAAGAGCTAAAACCAACCCCAGTCTTACTTGCTGATCACAACTGCAGCTCCAAAGGCCTGGTGCTGTGCACAGGCAGTCCAAGTTAGGGTCCAGTTGCCTAAGCAGAAGCACATTAAGTCACTGGAAATGCACTGGCAGCACTGACAAAGATCCTGTGGGAAACTTGTGTCCTTCTGGATCAGCAGTTAGAGGCCAGGTGGGATCCCCAGGGCATCTCAAATGTCCCTAAACACCTGTGTTTGGCAACTGACTGAGTAGTGAAATGCAGCACTCCCATTCCAGAAGGCACGTTTCTGATTAAACTTACACTGATCACACTCCTGATAGAGTTAATGAGATAATGACCAGTTTTGTGACTTCACAGGCTGTAAAGAATTGCTCTGAAAAGTGAATAGGTGAACCATGTTTCACCTCCTTTGAAATCATTATATTTATAAAAAATGATTCACAATCTTGTTCTAATTTCTTTTTTTTTTCCTAATGTATGACATTCTTACTGTGTTTTTCAGCTAATCTCTATGATTAAAATAACAAAAATATTATAAATATAATTATTTGGAAACTTTGTTTACTGTTGGTGTTCCAGGACATACATGATTTTAGGAGACATAAATTTAAAAAAGAAAAATTGAAAACTTTACAATATGAAACATTCAAAAAAACCCACAAATCTTTGCAACTTGAACTACTAGTGCTTTCCTGATTCAATGTGACTTTGTATATATAGCTCAAACCTTTGAAGAACTGGATGTGTTAGAATATGATTTTTAGGAAAGCTTGCATGTGTTATGAAAGTTTTTACTAAAACTGTATATTCTGTATATGTTCCAGGTTTTATTGCCTGTTAGTAAAGTGCAAATAAGTGATTGTTGGAGTGAAAGTATGTCTAATGAAGCATCACTTCTGATTCTGATTTGATTATTTCAAGTACATGCAGAATAATTTGCAGCAGTGTTGAGTTGGTAGCATGCACTTTTGTCTTTGTATTCACTACCTGTTACAGAAACATGAAGGGTACTTAGGAAGCTGGAAAGTAAGCAAAACATAAACTTGCATTTTAAAAACTGAAATAGTATTTTTAATGAAAAAAATTTAAAAACATTACTAATGATTGTCAGTTACTAAAAACTTCATAATTTAGTTTCTTGCCTGTTCCATTTATTTGAGATAAGCGATGTAACTGAACAAGTGTTAGCTTTTGTACCTTTGTGGGAATAAAAGTTATTTTCTATACAGCTAATCTAGCTCTGAAAAGGAGTTGCTTTGTGTTTTGAGCATGAGAACCCCTGCTGCTTGGTTAGATCTTGGATTAGTGCCTTCTGGAGGGCAGCAAGAGCCGTCAGAATTAGTAACACAGAAAACCTGGACGATTTATAGGCTTTATGGAAACTGCAGAGGGTTAGTCAATGAGGCCCAGTAACCCCCTTGCTTTATAACTTCTGCCTTCCTACCAGGGCTTGTAGCAAGAAACCATTTTATCAGGCAGGTGGCCTTGACAAAGAAAGGTCACTTGATGGTAATCTAATCTCTTGAGAGTGTTTTCAGATGCAGGGAAAATGAGAATTATTAAAAAACTCTGTGAGAAAATTAAGTGGGGACCAAAAATCTATTTTAAACTAATCATAAACCAAACTAAATAAGGAGCACAATCTATCTTTTGTTCAAATATGTCTGAAAATGCATTTGGAACAGTGGTAACTGTTTAAAAAATAACTTCCATAAAAATTAATTTTTCAAATTGCCAACCTGCCTTATTAGATGGTGTCTAACTCCAAGAAGACATAAAGTTATCAGAATTGCCTAGTTTTTCAGTGAAGTATTGTCACCTTTGCTATAGCAAAAATTATTTTTAGTTTTGATTTTGCTGCTTTCCATGAATGACGTGGGCGTGCTGGCAAAAACATTCTTGGTGAGGGTGTGGGATTTCACAAACACAGTGGGCTGCAAAGGATTATTGTCTTACTGCTCTTGTGACCACTGAATCACATTTCTGATCACTTCAAAATAGTTAAATCAGATCTGCACGACCTTACTCTTGGTAACATGAGTAAGGTTCACTTGCCTTCATCATAGACAAAGGCTTAGGAGTATGTCTCTAAATATAACATCTAAAACATTCATTAAAGGTAGGGAAGACCCTGTTTAGCAAGCTGATTAAAGCTCTATTATATCTTTGCAGGGCATTATGCCACCTTGCCGCTGCATCCCTCAGTTATTTGACACACACTTCATGTAAAACAATTGCAAAGAAAAAATACTACTGTCACCAATTGGCTCCAGCAGACAAGCTAAAGTCTGCTACCACGTAATTGAGAAAACAGTGATACACTGTTGGCGTGGAGCAGTTCTGTGTTGATGTAGCCCTTCTCCCTGACTTTCACTTGGTAATGCTCTGAATGGATATTTTGTGTCAATCAGGTGCAACATTCATCTGCTTCTCAAAAGTTGAAGCTTTAGGCTTTCCATGTGTAATTAACGATAACGGTCTTTAACCTAAAGCACGTATTCCGAGCAGAAATCTGGGATAATGGCAGCTGGTAAGGCAGTCATCTCAGTTAAAGTGGAAAGCCTGGGAATGCCTGGAAGAGTGTTTTAGTTGTCTTGGCTTTCTTCTTTTCCCTACAAATATAATTTTTTACAGCTGCTCTCATCCAAAATTCAGGTTAAGGTGTCCAGTAGACCACATGGTGCAGAGGTAGGCAGTCTGGCACCTCTGGTCACCCCTCACACCTCTCTTCCCTGCAGAAGAACAATCCGGGTCACAGTGTCAAGGTGACTACATCAGTTTCCGAAGAAAGGTCCCTTTTCCTTCCTGGTTTTTTGGTCAGGAACAGCACTGTCATCTTCTGAGGAAGCAAAATCCTGTGGACTGTGCAATTAATTACCTAGCACCTGCAAATTATAATTGTATATTATGACAATATTTGTTGTTGTTGTGCTTTTGTGTTTGTTTTTTGTTTGTTTGGATTTTTTTTTATTTTTTTTCCCCCCAATAGTTGGTGACTTTGTGGCAGTTTACAGACGCATTTGAGGAAAACACATGTTATTAGGCATTAAAGAACATGCAGTGACTCTCCAGACCTTTCATAAAACAACATTAAATATCCCAGTATCTTGTTCCTGGAAGGTTTGTCTGGTTTAAAGTCTTGGCCCACAAGCCTTAAGAGGAGCAGCTGAGTGAGCAGGGCTTGTTTAGTCTGGAAGACTGGGTTGAACCTTTATTGCTCCTTACAACTACCTGGGAGGAGTGTGTGTTGAGATAGGTGTTGTTCCTCCCAAGTAACAAGTCACAGGATGAGAGAAAATGGCCTCAAATTGCACCAGGGGAGGTTTAGATTGGATGTTAAGAAAAATTTCTTCACTGAACGGGTGGTCAGACATTGGAGCAGACTACCCATGGAAGTGATGGAAGTGTTCCAAAAATGTGTAAATGTGGTGCTTCAAGTTGTGTTTTAGTGGTGGAACGGGCACTGTTATGTTATTGATTGGACTTGATAGTGATAGAGGTCTTTTCCAACCTTAATGATTCTATATGACACTTTATCTTTCCACCTCTCGAAGTCTGTGGGATTTAATTTGGATGGGTCTCTTGACCTGCTTTGCTCTGTGTGGGCATTGAGGGCCTCTAGCTGGCACTGACAGAGGTGTACATGTAGCCTCACACTTGCCTGGCTTTACTCCTGCCATGTCCCCACTATGGCCCTGCTGCTGATGAGTCACTGTGTGGGTGCCTCAGCTCAGGAAGGTGGAAATTCAACATGGGGAAAGGAGATATTTACCTTCCTAATGAAGAGGAGACTCCTGCCAAGGAGCAGCAAGAGAGGGCTGCTCCCTGAAAGAGGGCAGCTGGGGGTGCTGACCAGACCCGACCAGGAGGTGAGACCATAAGGCAATATCGTGGTGATGAGGCCGGTCTGGGGTCAAGCTGGGAATTCAGCCCCAGTGGTCAGGACCAGGGCCAGGGACTGATGGGCAGGTCCATGACGTTGGTATGGGCTGGGATGTGGTCCTGAGTGTGGGCCCAGCTCAGCGGGACCCATGTCTGGGCAGGGCAGAGCTTGGGGAACTGAGTGCCTTGTTTTGTCATGACTGGGGCAGGGGCTGACAGCCCCATGGGCACCGGGACACAGTCCTGGGCCATGGGCAGCTCCAGGGGATCAGACAGGGAGAGTCAGGGATAACAGTGCCCTCAGTGCCTGGACAGGTACACATGTGTGGCCAGAGCATCCTAGGAAACTAATGGAGGGGTCAGACATACAACAGCTGAAATGTTGGTGCTGGAGAAACCTGGGGCAGAGGAAGAGGGTGTTTTAGCACCCCTTGTTGTCTTACTTATTACTGCAATTCTTCTGCTGAGAAGTCTGAGTTTAGGAATCTTTCATTATTGTTTTTTCCTCCTTCTGTGTATTGATACCTCTTTCGCAATAGCTGGAAGGTGGAAAAGTGTTCTCTCTGGGAAATCATCTAGACCATACAGTATTTCTGTCACAAACAATAACACAGAGGGGAACAACATTAACAAAGGAATCTGGTGTTACAAAACTCATTGCTGTGGAAGCTGGAGGAAAGCACATTCCTTTGCTTTTTACCTATCCATTCTGTTTTCAGGACATCCAGAATAAACAGCCTCTATTGACACTAAGATAAAACCAATTCACAATTAAAAAAAAAAATTCATGACAAGTTTATGGAATTTAGTGTGCTTATTTTGATTTAAAGTATATCTTATAGTTAAAAAATAAAAACTAAAATTAATCTAAAGCAAACTAGAACAATAATTTTGCAGAAACGGTCTGTCACTTGAGTTCACTGGACTTTGAATGACTGAAACCCACCTGCCCCAAACCTCTTTTGCCATGGAATAGGGCACTTTTAAAGTATTTTCCTTTTCATGAGTGTCTAATGGAAGGAAAAATGGGAAAACTGTAATTGTAGACTTTTCTGATTTATAAGTCTAGTCTTACTCTGGCACCTACAAACTTCTATTCAATTTTACTCTTTGAGGAAATCAGTGGAGACCCTTGTGTAGATGACAAAGCAGCAACAGAAGAAACTGATGTTTCATTAAAAAAGAGTAAAACAAAGAATCAAACTGAAGATAACATATAAGTATTTCTCCTATCTTTTAGTTAGAGCAAACTTGCATGTAACTCTTAAGAATATATCCTTTGTTTTTAAAATACTGCTTTCTCTTTAATTAAGATTACATTCTAATATGTTCAGAAAATTCAAGATCATTTACATCTTGCTTTGCATCATCTTTTAATGTTGTAAGATGAGAAGAAAATAGTGTCTGGCATCCTGCTACACAGAGGTCTGTCTAAAAGCTTTTGCATTTGTTCTCATACAATAGTCACTGTAAAATGATACCTCTGCTCATGGCTGGGAAGTCCTGAAAGATTAGGCAGTCTTCATCTAGCAGCATGCAAAGCCCAATTTTCTTCCTGTTCAAGGGCTCCTGAACTGTACACTTACTGCAAAATTCAACTTGCAATGATGTTGCTTTGTGGAAGTATAATGAAAGGAATCAGAATAGGCCTTTTAAGTCAATTGCTTTGCTTGCTTTGCCGTAGTTTGTTGGAAGGCACTTCTCATTATACTGCGTTTTATGATAGCTATTAACATGTATCAGTTGGTATTTGATATAAAGATTACTCTTGTATAATGAGCATGATGAAAGACCTGTTTGTGCCTCCTGTATCAAGCACACTGGAGATCTTTTGCAAACTAATTGCCCTTATGAGAGCAGCTTGCAAATACAAAGCACTCCAAAAACCTAAGCTCATATTCAAACCTCATTTTGTATGAAAATGCACTCAAACCTTAGCCTTAAATGAACTGTACTTTAATTTACACCTAAATATATACCATGAATAGCTTCTTCAGCTCAGTGCAACTTTGTACAATCCTAGGGATCTTCCCAAACAGATGTAATTGAAAGGCTGAGGGCTGTATTTGTTAACAACATCAACACGCTAGTGAGTCATTTGGTGACTTTTATAGATCTAAAATTACACTTCACTAGGGCTTTTTGTTATTCATCCTGATCCCATACTACTATGATCTGATGGACTCTGATTTAAAGGAAGAGCAGTTTTAAACCAGAAATGTCATGATGGCATTTAGCCAAAATTCTTCTTATGTATGGCAAAAAGCCCAATGAACAGCTGACATTAGTTGTTCCTTGAAGAAAGTCCAAAACAATTGAACACAAGACTGTAAGTATGAAGTATGATAAAATAACATCATTGCTGATTTAAAAATCCTTGTATCAAATCAAAGTCTGTAGTCTTTCAGGGGTTTAGGATTTACAAAATAAACTACAAAAGAAGTAAATCCATACCTGACCTAAAGTCTTCAAGGACAGGTTGGATTGGGTTCTGATCAACCTGGTCTAGTGGAAGGTGTCCCTGTCCATTTCAGAGCAGTTGGAACTTCAACGTATCTTCCATCCCCAGACTTTCTATGACTCTATGATTCTATGTAAGATTCCTCTTTGAGTCACAGTTTTCTCTCTCAGGTATAAAATCTCTCTTCTGTATCTTGAACTATCTGTAGCACAAACTGCACAACAATAACTACAACAGCAGAGTAAAAGAAAAATATTTTGAAGATCCAGATGCCAACTGTGTATTGTAGCAATGGCAGAAAGGAGGACAAGAAAAGGCCCACGAGTGAAGTAACAGTGTTGATCTGAATTAGTTGATGTAAATTCACTGTCTGAATTGTGTGACGGCACTGATTTAAAAAGTAATGTACTTTTCAAACAGTAGCAAATTATTTAATAAATAGTCTGGATTCTTGAAGTATTCATCAAGCTACTACTTAGTCCCTCCAGAAGAGGACAGGAACGTGGCTTTTGTGCAGTAGTAGAAAAACTTTATTCCTTGTGTAGGAGTACAGCATTAATGGCAACGGGTGAGCTGGTGCAAGAGGTATCTGAAAGGGCAGATTGCATGGCTGGCAATGGGAAAATCTGTGGGAGTAGAACAGGACTTCCTGGCTTTCAGTAAGTGTTTAAACAGATTAGGTAGTGAAGAGGAAGGCAATAAAGGGCCTGAGGAGGCAGGTTTGACCGGCAGAGTGAGCAGCTATGAAGATGATTCTGACAGAAAGTGTGTGTGCACTTGTGCATTCAAGAAGAAGAGGGAAAGCTGTGATGGGGAGAGATAAGAGAAGAGGGAGAAAAGCTGTTTAAGCAGTGGAACAAAGTCTTGGAAATAATTTGAAAGGAGAGCAGAGAGGAGGTGGATGTGTGGGGTAATAGAGAAACCAGTCACAGGTGATTTTTTTTTTCTAATTCAGTAGAAGAGCAGTAATATTTCTAACAGTGACAAGGAGGTAGGAATGCAAAGTGGAATAGAATATTAGCCATGATATATTTAGGATAGACTCTTCAGGAGTAACTATGTCAGAAATACAACGATAGAAAACAATGAAGGAAGGCAGCCTGAGTTAAAAAAAACAAACAAACAAAAACCAACCAACCAACCAACCAAAAAATCAGGGTAAGATGTCTCTTCTTGTTTCCATGTTCACTTCAAGTCTAAGCACATTTGATCATCCAATCACCATTAACTTCAGAAAGGAGGAGTAAAACAGAATGAACAGCTTTGTACAAAGGTACTTAAGCTGTTACCTTTGAATCGATAGTGTACCTGTCCAGTGTAACCGGTAATACACATTTTCACGTTTTTTGTTCAGCCAGATAGGGTTTTATTACTTTTTATACTTTCAACCATGCTTCAGGTCTGCACAGATACACAGCATGCTCCAGCACAAGAGTTTCCTTCTTACCATCAACTAACAGCACACGTGGCAGTTCACATAGCTAGTGTCAAAGTAAGTCAGAACTCATTACAAATTAAAGAGTGGCCATATACTGTTTTCTTTAGGCACTCAATTAAAGGCAGGTGTCTGGCCCCTCATCAGTTCTAGGTGGTCTTTTCCTCTTGGGTTGTTTTTCTTTTCTTGGTGGTGACTCAAGTGCTTTCTTCACTTCTGGAATCTGTAAAACAACCCATGATAATTTTGTAATATTCTTTCTAGTTACATGTGCAAAAGTTTCCAAGTAAGTCACGACTTGGTAATTAATATTTCTTTCTTCTTCTCCTAGGTACACGTTTATTCCAAATTCCTAAAGAAAAAAGAATTGAATAACAGATGCATGAGTGTGGATGGCAGACATGCCAATTTTCCATTGATGGGTTCAGGGGACATTATAAATTATATCTGCTGCTAGAAGACCCCAGAAATGGAACAATCAATCAAATTACTCCTGTTTTATTTATCCTATAATTTTGGGACTCAAAATTTAACTCCTCTCTTTGTCCCTTCGTCTGAACAGAAAAGCTGAGAAGGCACCACATGTTTGGATTTAGCCGCTTTTGGATGTAATTGCACAAAATTCACGTTGACTCTGGGATTTTTGCCAAGGTACATGCTGACAGAAGACAGCATAGACCTTCATTTGATAATGAACCTTTCTTCAGTCATCAAAATTTTACCTTAAATAATATAATCATAGAGTAATACTGTTAGCCTGAGGATAAAGAGCATCAGAGATTCATACTTAGAGGAAAATGGTCAGGAAATGCCCATGAGACTATGTGACTAGGATAATTTGCTGTAAGGAAAACTTAATTTAAAATAGACCCTTTACTCATACCAATTTACTAGAGATAAGCACCCATCTTTGGAAAAACCTCTCTTCAAGGAACGTAAATCCATGTGTGGTGGAGCCACACCATGCTTGCCTTGAACTAAAACCACAAACACTTGCTCTAGCAGCCTACTGCCTATTTTTAAGCAGTGGTGCAGCAGCAAGTTTTGCTCAGTCTTTATACAGATGTGACTTGCTGGAAATGGTTGATGGAGCTGTTTCCCTAACCTTGCCTGGCTCCTGAGCCTGCCAAGATCGTGGGCTCTTCGTGCTCTGGAACTGAAGAGCTCACTCCAAATCTTCCTCAACACACAGCTAACCCAGACAGAATGAACAGGGGAGAAGGAGAGGGTAAGGAAAAGAGGGAAGAGTCTGGTTGTGTGTCAAGGGATTTCCAGATGGCAGGCAGGCCAGCTGGGGCAATGGCTAAACCAGGCTGCCTGACACCCAGAAGTCCAGGACAAATGGCTGCTGCATGTGCACAGTATGCCCAGAATACATTAGATTTGTCATGCATGTGCAGGCCATCTGTGAAGCAAATGCTCAGGAGTCCCAGTGAGCTGAGATGGAAAAATGAGGGCCCCTGCAGAGCAGAACTGTCACTGGAAAGCAGCTCCCCCTGAACTGGGTAAGGAAGAACTCTGTCCCTCTGTGGTGGCTGTGCTGTATGTCAGCATCGGACTGCCAGCATGAAAGGGTTTTTCAGTGGCCATGAGCATGAGCACATTTTACACAGCTGAGGAATAAGATGGATGTTAAATTGTGCCCACAAAATATGCCTGTTTTTAAAAGTGGGCAATTGCATATGCCATTTAAGCATGAGCTCATTTATGCATAAAAACATTTAAGCAAACTGAAGTAACCATTCACTTTCACAATGCCAGCTGCTGGCAGGGAAATATGAACATTTCTTGCCCTTTCTCCACTACACGGCACTGCTAGAGTGTAAGGAAAGCACATCCAGTGGGCTGTTTGGGAATTAACCTGTACCTACTGCTACTTTGAGTCCTCCAGGAACTGATTTTAGTGAGATACTCCAGAATCATAAAACCATAGAAAAGAATGGGTTGGAAGGGACCTCTGGAGGCCCTGTAGTCCAAACTCCAAGCTAATTATGGACTTAAGCAGGCTTTTATCCAGTTAAATTTTGGAAATCTCTGAGGATGGAGACTTCATTGCCTCTCTGGGCACCTATGCCAATCCTTGGCCACTCTCATAATGAAGCAGTCTTTTGTTATGTCCACCTAAGACTTGCCTTTATTGCAAGTCACAGATATTGTCTCTTGCCCTTTTCACTGTGCACCTTGAGAAGAGTCTAATGCTGTCTTCTCTATAATACTCCTTTAAATAGAAAGGGAAGACTTTTAAATGACACTTTCTATCCTGCCAGTTTTTCTCCACTTAGAATCTTATAATCTATTAATTCCTTCTTTCACAACCAGTGACAGGTTGGTGCAGGATGTCATATATAGGCCCATTTCTTCAACATGCTAGAGTAAGCTTATTATCAGGAAAAGTAAATAGAGAACTATGCCTAAGATTCAGAAAAAAATGACAGATTTTAAAGTTCTAAGCAACTACCTTTTTCTTGGGGTGGGAGGGAATGATAGTCTGAGCAAAACACCATGCTACCATCTGCTTTTGTCTCTCTTTGCATGGAATTCCACAGATGTATTATTACTCTCACTTTTCCAGCTTGGATTTATAGATAGAGAAACAGGACATCTTTTTGCATAGGATTTTTCTTGCCTTTCAGGGAGTTAATGAGTGTAAATATAAAAAATGTCCTGTGTATACCTTAGAGAAAAACGCACCCTGACAAAAGGATTTGGCCTTTTTTTACAACCATAGTACTTTTCCTGAATCCAGTCAGGAAGATTTTTGAAGGGACAAAATAATCACTGAAATACACTGGAATTTATACAACTATTATATTTTTGTCTCTTTGAAAATCTTTTTTCCCTAGCTAAGATCCTCTTTGAATTGATCTGAAGCCATCTATGGTATCAGAGCGGCTTCTGAATCTTTCTATGATTTTCACAAAAATTTTCTACCTAATTCAATTTAGCTTCCTCAGTGGTGTTTCAGGTGTCATGACATGGCAATGCTGCAACATGATTTAGAGGCAGGACACAAAGGTCTTGTCCTCCCTAGTCAGCTTGTTATACCTGTTCAATATGATTATAACTTGACATCAAAAAAGGAAACATGGAAATGATACTATATTAAACAAAGTTTTATCCTTTTAAACAATTTCAAAAAAATGCCTTGCAGCTCGCCTTAAGCAAATACTTGTTTTTCTTCCCCATAGAACCTAAATGTGTGTAGCATGTACTTGGAAAATGCAGATCCCTCACAACTGCCCTCTGGAACTATATTTCTCTAGTTTCTCTTTGAAATACTCCATTACTACTTGCTTTGTTTTTTAATGAATTTCTACAATTTTAATTATTTTCTAATTTAATCACTTTTCCCTAAAAGATTCTTCAGGCATATGCTAAATGTAAAGTGTTCGAGGCAATCTTTAATAAAATGTTGGAGAAAAACGTATCAGAGTTCTTTCTGTCTCTGCCATGTATTCATGACAAATATTCTGTCTGGTTTTAGAAAAGTACCAGTGAGGGAATTGCTCACAGGGCACCAGCATGGGAAGAGACAAAAGTGACTCTTCGTGTGGTCTTTCATTAGTAATCTTTGTAACACAGGTGTGATGCCCACAATGAAATGTGACATCCCTCAGACTACTGGAAATGTTTTATGTAAGAACCAGGTAAACAGAGACTATTTATACTCTGCTGGAGACAAGTAATAAGGCTGTAATGGACAGCTATAGACAGGCAATGACATAGTGACTAATGAAAAGAAATAGGAAAAAGCAATTGGAAAATTTTCTTCCTTATTCCTTCTATGAAAAATAAGTAGGAAAAACACCATGCTAAATGGAAAAAAATGCAAATCTTAAAAGTGTCTGATATCCTTCCTGTTATGCTGAAAGAAACAGGGAACTGGAAGCTAGTGAGAGGGGAAAAAGAAAACCCAAAACAAATAATCAGCTTGTTTATGAGGAAGATCACAGCAGCTGGATGAGCAGCAGGAATGGAATGGGACAGGATGGTCTGGCACAAACCCACACTCCCCACATGCACAGCCTCCTCACAGGAGTGACAGTATCCCCAGCCAATAACCTCTTGGACAAAAGCAGCTTCAGCACTGCTCCCACAGGCTGGAGAGGAACGCTGAGTGTGGGGCTGTGCAGCTTCTGGGGCTGAGCTGTCTTGTGCATTTCCTTTTCTGGATTCCCTCTTGCTTTCAGGTTTCCTACTCACATTCATACAGTTGGATCCTTCCCGTCTTCCTGTACCATCCTAGATTTGCTGGTTCCTAAACCAGCTACTGTTGAGCTGGATGTCCCAGCCCAGTGTCATGTGCTGTCTGTGATCGTGGCTCGGACGGCACCTCTTGAGGGGTGCTGGAGCTCCCGGAGGTCCAGATAGCACCCGTGTTGGAACAGCCTTGTGAGCTGCCTGGAAATCTCTCTGGCATTTTGTCTACTACAAAGAAAATATGAAAGGGTGTTTTCTTTTACTCGCTCTGCATTGATTTCTCCTTGATTTTTCCTCTCTCATTTTCCTTTATTGTTTCTTTTTTCATTTTCCTTTTCTCCTCCCAGTATCCCTTTGCTTGTTCTGTGCTGTCATGTCTCTCTTCCCTCATTTCTTATTCTTTTTACCTCCTCTTTGTTTTATTAATTCACCTCTATTGTAACTCCTCCTGTTCCCTCTTTCCAGGTACAATCACCTTATTCCTGTCAGGTGGAGCTGCCTTTTTTGCTAGGTTATCCTACAATAGCTCCATTTGTTTTCAAATTCACTTTTCATGGCTACGCACAGCAAACCCACTTGCATGCCATATAAAGAGTCTGAGGACATAAAACAGCTGACTGTGTTCTTCCCGAGAAGGCTCTGGCTCACACCAGTCCTGCGACAGCACTGATGAGATGGAAATGATGGGCAGGTGGGCTCAGTGACCTCCAGTGCTGCAGCCCCATCCACACCCCCATGGACACTGTGCCCTCCCGTGGGCTGCCATGGGGCACTGAAGTGGTTAAAGCACAAAAACTGAGTTTGCCTCACAGGACCGGGTGGCACCAGTGTGTGTCAGGGCTCAGATACTCAGCAGCTGAGTCAGGAAGGCAAAAGTTCAAAGAAGGGCAGCATCTACAATCAGAAACATGTTTTGGGCCTGGGGACTATAGGAGTTAAAAATAGGAGCATGTGGGCCTAATTACAGAACAAAGGAAAAAGGGGCTAGAAAAAGGAACAATTTGAGGAAATTAGGAACAGTTGATCAACCAGAGTATGGCAAACAAGCTTAGATACTCTGCTCCTGCTTTTCTTGCAGAAGAGATCCAAATCATGTAACAGAGACCTATGCTCTGCATAGGAATGAATGCAGGGAGAGCTAAAACCTCAAGATGTGCAGCTGACAAGATGATCCTTGCATGATAAAAATAGGAGTTAGCCCTGTCCTTGTAGAAACTGTGCAGGCCAAAAAGCTGTAACAGCTTTAAAGGCCCACAAAATACAAAACCTGCTGGTGGAGACCTGCCTGATCTGTCTCTTTGAGCAAGCTAATTCATGTTCTCCCTCTCAGGCCCTCACAAGCTTGCTCCCCTGTAAACTTGAATGGATTCTCCATAGTTTATTTCAGCTTTCTCTGCTATAATGAAATATATGTTTGAGCAATACTAAGACCCTGAAAATTCTCAAGTTCAACTATGTTGACTTTTTTGTGTATTATATCTGTGTGTATACAAGTGTTTCCAGACTCTAAAAGTCTAATCAAGACAATAATAACTTGGAGGCAGTTGTACTACAATTTGAAAATGCAATGGCCTTACAGTACTACATTGCAGCCAAACTTCCATTTTACTTGGGTCTAAAACCTGTGTTGCATCTTAGATTTCTTGCACCACTTATATTTGCCTGTTTTGAATGCCATCCATACTTTTAAAGATGGTGGAAGATTATCTCAGCTATTAGGCAAAGAAGAAAAGTACCATAGCAAAGTAGTGGCCAAAGCAAGCATGGAAGTTACTGGACCAGTGTATTAGACTGCTACTTGTCTTTGTTCTTGCTCTGATTCCAGCATGGCATATTGAAACATGTGTGGCTCTGTGCAGTGCTTCAGTGCACCAGCTGGACTTTGATTTCACATCTAACAGGACCACCTGAGAGTAAGTGCAGTGTGACTACCTGGTTATGTCTTGCTTTGCAGTGGTGAAACACCATTATGAGATACTGTCCTTTTGTTTCAGCATTTATAGCACGAGCTTTTTTATACTGAATCTAGATTATGATGAGGATCTTATGCAGAACTGTTTCTTTCCATTAACATCTTTCTAATGCACATGAGAGAAATGTCATGGGAAATATATGCCATGGTAAATTCAGAGTCATTATGAGTCTTCATACAGCATAGGAAGCTTTTATGGTAGGATCTAACTAACTGTGCAATCTAACTGATAAAGAAGCAATAAAAAAAATTGGGTAATCAGTTGTGGTGATTACAGAGGAAAAAGTAACTGATTATTTCTCCCAGCCCATTTTATTGGCATGAGTACTTTCCCCTCAGAACATGAAGAAACATCAGCCAACCTTGAGAATTTGCACCCCTAAGCAAACTTGCTCCCATACAGAAAAAACACAGAAATAAATGCAGAACGACACTTATTACCCAATCATGCAAAAGTTTGTTGTGTTCTTCACCATAATTGTTCTTGGACACAGGGATGCTCTCTTTCAATGCTGATAATTTATAGTCATTTTATCATTGAGACCTGTTTGCTTTTCTGGAGCTGCTCAGACATGGAAGAGATCAGTACTTTGAAGGAATCTGAAGATATTTATTGTGGATCGTGTTTTCTTTAGAGATAGCAAAGAGAGAAATCCTGTTTTTTAAAAAGCTTTCTGACTCAGAAATCACAGAAATTATAAAAGCCACTGAAACTTATTGCAGAAACCAGCAGTGATTATTTTTTTTAAACTAACTGCTACATTTTTGTTTAAGTCTGTCCAGTTTGGCTGGAATAGGGTAATCTCACGTGTGTATGTTTACAAGTCTGTGAGTTACTAATAGACAAAAATTACTGGGCTCTGCTCATTTTCCTGCATCTGGGTAGTAGGTAGCACCAGAGGATATCCTTCGTGTCCTCCTGTTGTGCTTGAGGACAACAGGTCTCCTGCAAACCACATATGGCCTCTGCCTGTCCAATGCTAATGGATGCTGTATGGCATCTCAAGTGACGCTAGATGGCTGAATCAAGACCCTGAATAGCTGTGTTCTAGATAACGAAAAATAAAGTTTTCAAGGAAGCACTTCCAGGTAGGGAGGGTTCAGATACTGGATATATGCTTGTATCAGATCTCTAAAGAGCAGTGCACTTGCAGTCTGATTTTCAGATGAACCTCATCATGTGGAATTCTAAAATGTAAGTCTGAAAGAATTTTTTTAATGAAATTGGAAAACAAAAATCCTCCAAGAAGGGAAATTTATTACAGTTTCAGTACTTTTTACTTTTTCTTCTGAGTGCCTCCAGCAGAGTAACACTATTTCACAATGAATACCGGAATAACGCTAAATATGTTGTTTATAAGACCTTACAGCATGTTTCTGAGGTTTACACCTTAGCTGAGTTTTTATCACAGTGTCATCTCTATGTTATTTTTGGCATCTAAGAGGAGTGAAAGAAAAAATATGTATTTGAACTAACTGAATGATGATTTTTCTTCTAAACATGGATATACTTTATTTGCTCCAAATAACAAATGAAGACATGAGAAAACATTTGTTTAGATTTCTTTTACACCCATCTGTTTCTTGGATGGATATATAAAATTTTAAGAAAATTGCCATCTCTACCAAGTCACATCCATGGGGAAATTTAGCATCTTTCATGCTCCAGGAATTATTTCTAGTCACCAAAACAAGGGAGAACAATTTTAGAATACAGGATATAAATTGTCTTCTGTGGACACTAGAGAATGGTAAGGAACAGCTTGAAAATAGCATTTTCTAACTTCCAAAGGAATTGAAAGAAACTTTTCTCTTTCTTCCCTGTGGTATTATTGAGATGACATTTTCTTTTCATTTCCAAGCAAAGAATGTTTCCAAAAATATTTTCTTATTTAACCCCAACATGCCACTAAGACATACAATTTAAATGCTTATTTGCTGCAACTCTCAGAGTTTTATTTCTCCCTCTTTTATATAGGTTTGTTTTGCAAAGCTTGGTCTCCAGTGCCTAAATGTGGAAAGGTTGATAACTGGAACTAGCATTTGGGGAACCTGTATATCTGGAGAACTGGTTTCAATAGAAACTGAAAAAGTGCACTAAAGGGGAAAATGGAGTGCCAGAATTAGGCTGGCACATTTAAGGATTTTAAGCGCCAAGCTTGCTGCATAATGCACTGATTAGCTATGTCTAAATTCATTACTGAAATACAGTTAATGCTGTGAAAGATAAAAAGTGCAGAAAACATTTAAATGCATAAACTTAAGCTTTAGGGTATTTTGGAATATATAGTGTATTTAGTATTATAAAATAGTGGACAGGTTCAGACAATGCTCTGCTGAATATTCTCTTCGGTTTGACCTCAAGGCACTGTTCTTCATTGAAGCTTTTGTCTTCCCCCAGTAGTTGTGGTGCTCAACTTTGCTTCAGTAGGAGCATATTTAGTAGCAAGTTGGGAGTTTACTTTCCTTGTTCCTCTAACAGATTTTGGAATTCCATCTTAGTCCTTGATAAAAGGTTTCCAAGTACCACAAAGAAGTTTATTGTCCAGACACAACCATAATGCAATTTCAGTTACTGCCTTGGTAGGCTGGAAGGGAACTCGAGGGTGGAACAGAAACCTCAAGACCCAGGCTGGAACTGAGCAATTCACAGAGCTATAGGAGGTTAAGGCCTTCTGCTTCCCCTGATATTGCTTACAAGAGCAGTGAGTGACAGGACAAGGAGGAACAGCTTCAAAGTGAGAGTGGGTTTAGATTAGCTACAAGGAAGAACTTCTTCCCTGTGAGGATGGTGAGGTGTTAGCATGGGTGGTCCAGAGAAGCTGTGACTGCCCATCCCTGGAAGCATTCAAGGTCACGTTCGATGGGGCTCTGGTCTTCCACTGGTCTAGTGGAAGATGTCTCTGCCCACAGCAGACGGTTGGAATTGGATGATCCTTATGGTCCCTTGCAACTCCAAACATTCTATGATTCTGTGATTCTATGATTCTATGATTCTGCATATGACCTCTGTCTGAAAACCCATATTTACCATGGCTAATGATGAATAAATATCCTGGGCTGTGAGTTGGGCATGTGTATGTCTGTGATGATGGGAGTACAATCACATATTTCTTTTCTGCTCTCTGTGGATCTGTAGGAGGAGATCATGGACAACAGGGATGAGAATGACTGTGCCTAACAACAGGACAGCAAGGTGCACCCCAGTTTTGCATTTTCTTCCATGCATCTCACATGGTCATGTCTCAGAGGCAATGCTTCAAACAGAGAGAGGCTTGCACATGCTAAAGGAAGGTTTATCCAGTTATAACTTGAATTCTCCATTTGGTCTTTAATGACAAAATTTCATGCACAAAACTACTCACAGAAGAAAATTCAGAATATACAGCTCCAACTTTTCCTTGTACAGTGTATGGATCCATTCCTGGCTTTGCTGGAAAAATCCCCTTTAAATTAAAAGGGGCAGTAATAGAAATTCCATGCTTACATGTGCTAGAGTTTCATTTCAGTGACATAATTTATCAGTCTGACTTTGCCAAAGGGAAGAAGTTCATGTTATAAGATTCAAAAGCAGCATTTAGGATGAAATCAGTTAGAAAAGTCTCAGGTTTCAAAAGGACATGCTGTATATGGACTTCAGTCTGTTCACTTGAGTTCATTTCTGGAGATTTGTATTTGTAACCAAACCTTTCTTAGTTTCAACCTTGAAAAGCAGTTATAAAATGAAAACACATTCCAGACAATAAAAAAAGCTGTGTTAGAAAAGCTCATATTATTTTTTGGAAAGACATAAAGTGAATTTAGGGAGATTTCATGCAGATTCTCTAGTGGAAAGGCATGCCAGATAAAAAGCTTAATCATTTTAACTCTCTAGAAGACAAAAAGGACAGGCGCACTTTATGTATGTCAACTTGTAGAAATCCTAAAACTCCATGGAATGGTTCTTGTAACTTAATACATGCTGTAGTATTTTTTTAGTTCCTGGTATATGTTTTCTAATATTGATTTTTCATCTTTCTACATATAACCTAAGTAAAAGCATATAAATGTCAATGACTCAAACACACAAACACAGGTGACTAACTTAGCCAAGTCTTGGAAATGTCTGAAATTAACTGTGTGAATAATATATAAACCAGTTCAGCTAATTTAGGAATGAAGGATATATCCAACCAACAGAGATGAATTCGATTCCTGTTTCAGGCACTGGCATGAGGTACTGTGAATGAAAGACAGAAAAGAAAATTGCCGTGTGAGAATCTTTTTTGCCTTCTCTTCTGAGCTGACGTTACATCTCTCTGATTGTGTCCCTTATGGTTTTATAGTGTCTTGTGCTCACTTGCGCCCACTTAGACAACTTGTTTATGCACATTTGACAGCAGTAAGAGCAAGTGAACAGACCAGAGACTGAAAAGGAAAGCTGGTCAGGGAGTAGCAGATGGCACACTTCTGCTTGGTGCTAGTATCCTTAAAAGGCTCATTTAAATACCAACCTAGAAACAAGGAATCCCATCTTTTCAGTTACTTGTCTCTAAACCAAAAAGAAGTTGTTTGCTGCTTTAAAGGAACTGCAATAGAAAATCGAACATTGTGAAATCAGCCAAATCAAAAATGTAGTAGACGATGGGAAAGGGTCAGATTACTTGATTTAGACATTTTCCCCTCATGCAAATTTTCACCATTTGGTGAAGTTCTTTTAAATAACAATTGCCTTCCTAGATGACAGCAAATCTCCATCCAAAGTTCTTTCTTTTATTCTGACCAATGTGTAGGAAGGACCATAATAATGAGTGTATAAGGTTACTTCCCTCCAGGACTCACTTTCAACCTCTGGCCATCTGTAGCTGAGAAATAGTCTAACACTCTATTAATGTTCTTGTACTTAAAGACCTCTAGTGAGCTTTTTATTCTAAGATTTCACCCAGTTGCTTTCTGAGTCCGTAAAAACTCACAGGATCCACAAAGAATTTTTCAGATCAGCTCGGTAATATGAAGAAATGTAAGATTTTTGTTTTCTTTTGATAAGGTTTTTTCTGTTTCTGTTTGAATCTTCCACCAGTTAGTTTATGTCAGTTCTTCTACAACATGTGCCTAAACCTAAGCAAGTAGAATTTTCCACTGCAGGCCCTCAAAAGGCAACTCTGCTGATGATTTAATGAACTTGACTGAAAACTGCTGCTTTGTTTCATTCCCAAAACTGAGATATGACCTAGATGCTTAAGTCAGGTAGCCAGTGTCACAGTCAGAATAATTTACCAAATTATTACATTCGTGTGTAATACTGTGGAGCCTGGTAGGGCGGGTTCTCATGTGCTGTGCATTTTCTGTGTGTGGCAAAGGAGAAAGAAATGTCTGTTCTGATGATGGACAGTGGCTGAGCTGATGATGTGCCACAGAGAGTGGCAATTTACTGAAAAATGCAATGTTTTATGCTAAAGGAAAGCCAGAATTAATGTAGTCGAAGCAATCAGGACTGGTCTTGTGAGGTAGCACACATACAGTAATTTCTGGGAATCTGAGTCACTGTTAAATTTAATCTCTCATTCTGTCTCTAGTTTCCTTAAAACTGACTAGAGTAGGGTCTTTCTAAAAGCAAGCTCCTCTTTGCAGTTAGTCAATGGAGAATTTGTATGAACTGGGTCTTACGAGATGATAGTTTAATAGGATTAATGAACAGTAACAGAATACATCATAGTGACAGAGATATTCAGGGAAACTTCTGAAATATATGTTTCTATTGCTGGTTTGATTTGAGGAGGGAGAAGAGTACAGAGTAATTATATCTGTTCCTTACCTATCCTTTTTGTACTTCTGTGAGGTTTTGGCAAGTGTTCTGGGTTTGGACTCCCCACAGATGAAAGGAGACTTTTCCATACTGATTAAAACATAGAAGGGAAAATTGGTATAGTTCTTCAGGGCTGATGGGAAAATGAAGATCAAGAATGCTGTTAAATTATAATATAGCCCTAGTAGAAAATAACCAATGATGGAAAATACTGACAGTCTAACTGGCCTTTAATGAAGGATAACATTTTCCATTACAGGAAATGTAAAGCATTGGAAAACATTTTTAAGAACTATCATTTAAAGTTTTGGGGTTTAGTGAGAAATATCCCTTCTCAAATTGTGTTCATGATACAATCTCATAAATATGAGAACATAAGTTCCCTTTAAAGTTTTGGCCTTTCTTCAGCATATTTTTTTATCCTTTTATATTGTATGAACTTTTTGTTTGCCTCGAAGAGAAAAACACACTCCTCTCCCTGTTTCCATTCCCCTCCCAATTATCTTCATTTAATGAGATGTTTGACTCAAATATCATTCTCCATGTTACCCTCCTAAATTTTTATGCTCTCTCTGGTTTTGTTTCTGGCAACATCAGAGTCTGCCTTCTCACTTCATATAGTTAAGTGGCTTTCTTAAACACAGCAATTCTCAAATCAAACGTAAATTGTCATTTCTATTGCTTTTAAACCTCTTGAGCATATATTCTTTTTCCTTTCTGTCACCTTAGTTTTAATCAATTCTTTCCTGATTGTCCAGTTTAAATTAATCTAGTCTTCTGCTGTTCCCCTCCATAGAGCCAAACATTATGGTAACAAAATACCAGTTGAGCTGTTTGTGTCATCAGCCTTTTAGTACTGATACGATGTTTCCTTCTCACACACAGACTCTCTCAAGTACCCTTTTTTGAAGATACCTAGGACTATATTTAGTCTTATTTTAGGCCATTACCTAGGCAGCTAAATTCAATTTTCCTTGTCTTAGACATCTACAGAATTAAGGCTTTTTTCAAGGTCTAAATGAAGGCAGTGTTAATACCACATCTCCTTTTTCTGTTGTCGGTTTGATCCTCTCCTTGTCTCTCTAGGTATTCCTTTAGAATACCTACCCATGTGTTCCTCCCTTCCACCTCAAATTGATTTTAAAAATTTATCCTAGGCAACAGCACTGTTTTCTCAATTTGTGAGTTTATTTCTTCTGTAATGTTGTCATTCCCCTGATGGGTCAGTTTTCTATTCCTGAAGTTAGTTTCCTTCTGCAGCCTGAAGTCTGCTTTCAACCACGACAGATTCTAGTTCTTTGAACCTCTGAGAGCGAACGTATACTACCATCTGCAAAAAGAATAGAATAATTTCTTGAGCTGTTGTACAAATACAACTTTTCTGTTAGAGCTGCAGCCTTTTGACAGGAAAACTCAGTTTATCAAGAAATCTGCTTTCCAAAGAAATGTCCTTTATAGAAGATGAAAAACATTTGTATTTGTCCAAAGTGAAGAAAGATGGTTCAGTTGTTCTTATTTAATTCCAATTCAGCTACCAAATGCAAGCATTTTTTTTTTGAGTAGACACCTTCCTAAATTTATTTGTGATGAAATTAAACTCTTCTGATGAATTATTCACCAAATTAAAAGGAAGAATTTTTGTGTCACTGAAGTTGCATTTGAAGCTGAATATTAACTAGAAAGAGAACAGGAACCACTCAGCTTATAACAGTGAGAAGTTTGGCAGCAGCAGTTTCCAGTTCAGATCCCTTAGTTTAGTGTCAAAGTCATGGTAAGAGAAAGATAAAGTGAAGAGGAATGAAACAGATTACCAAAGCAACTTCATTTATTTTTGTAATTGTTGAGATTAAATGTACAAGACAAGCCTTTTGCAAAAGCTGACCCTTAGTTCCTCTTGAGAAGGTGAAATTTACAATTGTGTCATTTACATCAAATTATTACCACCAAAGCATTGAGGGTGTGGTTAACGTGGATGTAAAGTTCAGAAAACACGCTCTATATTCTAGTATTCTAGAAATGAAAAATGAGGGGGTTTTTTTGTTTGTTTGGATTTTTCTTTTTTTTTTTTTTTGTGTTTTTTCCTTTGTGTTTTTTGTTTGTTTGTTTGTTTGTTTGTTTGTTTGTTTGTTTGTTTGTTTGTCTAGCTGAAAGCTCTGTGGCTCTACCAGCAAATGCTTTTCTATTGCCAGCTCCATCCAGTGGTATCTATGAGATTCTGGCAAAGTTCTTTGTTCTGTTTTTCTAGAATTTCATTGCTTGAGAAGGGCAGGGGAATATTTAGGGTCTTACTGCAAAATTTAGAGGTATTTACACAGAACTGTAGACAACTGTGCAAAGATCCTTGAGTTGGTGGGAATCTGAGCCAGTAATTTCATGTGATATACTGAATAGCCCTGTGTGACTGGGAACAGTCTAACCACTATTAAATGGCAGTTTGCCAGAGGTTGGGGCTGGACCCCTCACAATAGCAATGATTATGTTAGATTAAGCCTTTTGATCATGTAGACATTGTGTTATCCCAGAATACATGGGCTGTACAAGGCGTCCTCAGAAGCTGTGCTATAAATTTGGTCCTGGACTACTCTGGGCAAACCCCAAAGCTTACATAAAATCAGTGGATATAGTTTATATGTCTGACCATCTCCTCCCACCTGCCCCAGCTCAAACATGCTATATACGCTCTCCCTGTTACTTCTAATCTGGTAATAATTATTATTATGTCTCTTAAAAGATAAAATTTACAAAATCACAATGGTACAAAACCTACGCAGGCTCAGTAGGACCAAAAGTTCATTCTGTCAGATCAGAATTATCCATAGGTGTTTCATAAGATGAAAAATAAACTTTCAATTGCCTGTCATGTTCAAAGGTATTTCAGAGGATACTTGCAATTTCCTGAATTTTGCTCACTAAAAATTATGGAATGTTGTCACCCCAGTGTGAGCACAGTTAAATCCTGACAAAAAGTCATTGCTACAAAGAGCCATTAGTGTGTTTTGTTGGAAAAGTAGAAAGATTTCCACAAGCATCAGCTTGGAGAGACTTAAAAATCCGTTTTAAATGAGAAATGAAATTTCTAATTGACAAAATCAAATGCTGTAGAAAGTACTTGCTTCTTTTTCTTAGCAGTCACCAAAGTGTACAAGTATTTTAAACAGCTTGACATCTGTATTACATAAGCAGAAAGCAATTCAGCTGCTTGAAGAATATAAAAAACAACTTTGACCTTACACTGGAGTCATGCTTCAAAAGACTGATTATTCATACAAGGAAAATTGCTCAAAAACAACTGCTTGAAAATATTCTCAGAAAGCAAATAGATTGATTGTTCTGAGGCAATAATATAATATAATAATATAATAAACTGCATATTTTTCACTTTATTTTATTCCTAAGGCTTCCCCGCCACCCCCACAATAAGTGTTTCATCTGATAGTATTTGAAATTTTTTGTCTTTCAAAATGTTTCCCTTATTTGTTCAACATATTTGTTAGCTTTCTTGAATGTAATTCTTCAAAAAGTTTGAAGGTTGCTGCTAATGAGAGAGTTTCAAGCAATGCTAGGTCAGAAACCACATCTCTTGTAGAGTTAAAGAAGTGTTGTGTTGGTAGAAAAGAGTGCAAAAGGGACCGTAAGAAACAAAATTGTGATTCAATAAATTTTCTATATATCATTGATATAATGCTGAATTGCGTAAATTCTGGATTTATTTTATGGTAATATTTCCTCTCTGAAGGAGGAGGTCTTGTCATCTGGTTGAGGGGCTGAGTTCAGGAAATCTGGGTTCAATTCACTGCACTGCTACAGATTTCCTCCGTGATGCTGGGTAGATAGCTCAGGGCCCACTCCTGAAATCACCTATGCAAATCTTTATCTTCATTGCTGTGAGCAGTTGTGGGATTTCAACAGGTTGGATTGTAACGTGGTTAAATGCTAAAGACTGAGACCATGTTTCCTCAGCTCTCATCTGTTTAACTGTGAATATCAGATGTTCACTTTCTCTCACCCATTTCCTTCCTGCTTCCTTAGCTTGTTAAGGGCTCTGTGGATTTTGTTAAAGATGCTTCTGTGGATTCAGGACTGGGCTTGGGCTTCTGCATGCAAGCAAATTAAGCTGTCTTAGCCAGACCAGTATACTTGAAGCAGCACATCTCCCAGAGTGTGCTCAGTTGTTATAGCATATAAAAATGAAGTGGGCTCCAGTCTTCTCCAGAAGAGAATCAGTAAGTTTGGAAAACTCCTCTAAGATCATCGAGTTCAACCATTAACCCTGCACTGCCAAGTCCACCACCAAAACATGTCCCTGAGCACCACGCCTATAGGTTTTTAGAACATTTCCAGGGACGGTGATTCCACCAGTCCCCTGGACAGCCTGTTCCAGTGCTTGACAATCCTTTCTGTGACGAAGTTTTTCCTAATCTTCAAACAAAACCTCCCCTGGTGCAACTTGAAGCTGTTTTATCTTGTCCCTTTGCTGGTTGCCTGAGAGAAGAGATTGACCCCCACATTGCTACACCCTCCTTTCAGGGAGTTGTAGAGAGTGATAAGGTCCCCCTTGAGCCTCCTTTTCTTCTGACTGAACCCCACCAGCTCCCTCAGCAACTCCTCATCAGACTTGTGCTCCAGACCCTTCCCCAGCTCTGCTGCTCTTCTCTGAACACACTCCAGCACCTCACTGTCCTTCCTGAAACGAGGGGCCCAGAACTGGACACTCAAGGTGTGGCCTCACCAGTGCCCAGCACAGGGGGACAGTCACTGCCCTGGTCCTGCTGACCACACTATTGCTGATACAGGCCAAGATGGTGCTGGCCATCTTGCCCACCTGGTCACCCTGATGACTTGTAGCAATTAATTCAGTCCATAAGCATAACTTGTTACTTGGGTTCATACCCAAGTATTCGGGATCAATTTTTCATCCAGTTCTCCTTCATGATGCTATGCCATGGTCATAGTTCTCTCCTAGCAGTATTGTTTTTACATAGTTTATTAACAAAGTAAAACTATAAAGGTGCCTTGTATTCTACAGAAGGTTTCTGGAGAAAATCAGCTCAGTGAAACCATTTCAAACAAGAATTTTCCCTTAGTGATTTGGTCACACAGCTCTGGACAGTGACATGACATGACATGACATTACTAAATCTTAAATGTGATTCACTTAGTGCTTCTGATGTGCACTCTAATTTTATTAGTTGAGAATCAGAGTTCAGTGGGCTTCTTCTTGTCAAACTTGAGCTATTCTTTTTCTACCTTACATTTTTCAAATAGTTTTTAAACCAAGTGAAGGAATTTCACACCACTACTCAAAATAAGCCACTCAGCAGAAAAGTTTCAATTTCCAGCTCTTAATAAATCACACAGATTTAAATCAGATTCACAAATTCCAGAGAAGTTATGCATTTATGTTCTCAATTTCCATAACGGAAGTTGCAAGTCAGTAGGAAAATCTGAACTCTCTAATACTTACCTGCTGAGTTTAATTTCAGTCAGAACTAATTTGTTTATGTCTGCGAGTCTCTCCGTGTAAAAATGTTAACCTTAATACAATCTTAACATAAACTTATTCCCTCATTCAGACCTCTTTGTTTTGAACTGAACAAGTAAAAAATTTCCCCTTCTAACTTAAACACCAGTCTTTATTTATTACACAGCATAGCTCCCTATTAGCAGAGGTCGAGCAAGGACCATAAAAATATCACACCTACTGACTTACAAAAGCAAAGTGTGGGAGTGTAAATCTCCCTGAAAACTTCTCTTCATGAAGAAACACCCAGTGTCCCCCTGTCTGTAAGATGTGTGGCATGACCACTTGCTTGTGCCGTGATCATCTCCCCATTTCATGCTCTTGATTATTTGATTTCTTCATTTTGATAAGCACTGCTCCTCTTCTCTGAAGGCTGACACTGCTGGGGCCTTTTCCCCTGGGCTAAAAGGAAGGCTGCTCCAGGAACTCTTTGCCAGGGATGTTGAAAGTGAAGCAATGGAGTCCCACCCTTCCCCTGTGCTGAGTAGGGGGCTGAGGAATGCAGATGGATTCATTCCACAGCCAAGGTCTCCAAGTTCACAGCATAATGTGCTGCAGTCATGTCCCTAAACTGGCTTCCTATCAGACTTTAAAATGAAACATTACTCTTTTTCTCTTCAATGCTAACTTTGCCAGAAAGGAATTTTTCATTTAAAAAACAAAGATGTGTATGTGTGTGTAGAAATACTGGGAAAAAAACAACATCTGTGACCTGATACCTGTTTGTCAGGAATGATTAGTGTCACTGAGGGTGCCTAAACATATGTTGCAATTAATTCAGCTCCTTCCCAGTTACAAGCATCACATTTTCTTTTTCTTCTGTTGATTACAAATGCTGCATGATTACTTTTAATCCAAAAGCAATAAATTTGTACTGGCTGTTTAATCTCATCTGTAAACTGAGCTCTTTGGTTTCATCAGTCCCCAATTTATTGTATTTTTGAGAGAAAACAGACAATGTTTGATACTGTTTGATTTTAGCGTACTACATCTTTTTCAGTTCTTACTTTTACTATGTTTCTGTTTACTTAAATTCCTTCTGCAGAAAAATTAAAACCAGTAAAGCTAATCTCTAGAGTTCCAAATCTATTTTTTTAAAGTTTTTTAAAATCTTCCCCCTGTACTGTTCCCCCCCGCACAGGGTTTTTCACTTGGGATGGATATATATAGTACCAAAGATATTTCAGATTGTGCATTAGTTGAAGTGTTTAGAGTCTCTGCAGTTCTTATATTGGCCAAATTCAACATTTTGCTCTGCCAGAAACTGCCAGGTGGTAACAGAGAGTAATTTTAGGTACTTTCTTAACTGTCAACCAGATGGTGATAACACAAATAATAATATCAAACAAGTATTAACTTGTCTCTCACCCCTGCTTCCACATGCTATAGATGCAAAAGGTCATTTATACAAAGCACTTCTCATGTACTCTGCAGTATACAATAGACATTCCAGCAAAAGTGATCCCTGGAGTATCCAGGAAGCACCCTAGGTGAAATTCCCCAATGACAACGGAAAGGGTAATAGAAAAAAAAATCTATTATTATGATTTGAAGTGAACCATGTCAAAATACTGCATAGTTTTAAGTCACTCAGCCTTAACAGAGCCTCTTTCTTCTCATGTAGGCAAAATTCTCAGCTCTGTTCTGCATTTTCAGTTACTAACCCACAATGACCAGACTAGACCACAGTACTGGGAAACTCCATCCTTGGTTGGTTTGATGGAGTTTGCCATGAAACTGATGATGACTATGGAGGATTGAAAAGAGTGCTGACAATATTTCAGTCGTATGTGATGGTTGTTTTCTTATCTAGTGCACACTCTATTAGCATCATTAGTAAATGAAATTATACTAGTTTGCTCAACGTATGGCCTGGTATCTCACTCCACGTGTTTCCTGTCTACAGCATCTTTTCTATGAAGGAAATTAAAGCAATGAGTGAGCTTTAGAGGAATTGGGCATCACTCTTTCAAATGAATGTGCCATGTAGTAATATTGTAATTAAAGGTCGTATATTTATAGACTTACCTGGCTAGAGGGATATTAGTAAATTACTTTGAAATGAAACTTCACAAAAGCAGCATTAAAAACAAACACATGAAAACAATGACCTAAAATTAAAGAGAAACAAATATTTCCCCATCAGCTTCACTTAAAAAGAGTGGTTTAAGCTTTCTATTTCCTGTTGAAATGAATAAAACTGATTAAGACAGATGCCTTCTGTCTTAATTGCTCCATGCACATTTCTGGTTCCTGACATTTTCTTTCTCTCAGCTAAATAAGACCTGAAGTTATGGCCTCTCCGTGCTGTATTACATATTTTAAGAAAGAATACTGGAGTACCTCAGAAACTCTATTGGAATAAAATAATCCAAATTACAGTGTCTGAGTGGTTTGCTTTTAGTTTGAATATGAGAATGATCCATTCCAAATACTCCAGAGAAATATTCCATTGTTCAGGCCCCTTAGCTCCTTCTCCAGGCTTCCTCAGGTTATTTCCAGTTTGCTTTTAATGGAAACTTCTTCTGACCCCAGTTTGGTGCTTGATGAATTCAACTTTTTGCATGTATCAATCACAGTAGCCTTTAATTCATTTTATGGAGGGCTGGGAAAAACCAAAAGAAGCTAATGTATGGAGGTCAGTAGAATCACAACAGTGTGATCAGAATCTGCTGCTAAATGGGTGAAATTAAACAGTCTTCTGACTCTGGTACCTGAGAGGCTTTTAATATCTTAGTGCTTCTTACCTGTGTTGGAGCCAATGCTCAGGGTCTTCCAGACTCATCAAATTACAGGTTATAGTTCTGCTTCCAAAGTCTGCCTGGCAATTTCTCCCCAGTGCTCATGTAGTACAGGTTCATAGGTATTAAAGGCCTCTGGCTGATCTCTTCATGTGTGTGCTTATTTTGCATGCCTCAGCGCATAAGAAGTCCTCATGCCTGATCTCTGTCCTAGCCAAATAATGTGTCCAGCCAGCCATCAGCACCGTCTTGTGGTGCTGGCATCATCAAACCTTATAGTGCTGTCAGGGCACAAAAGTGGGAAGATGACTTCTTTAATAATCAAACAGGCAACACCCATAATTCACAATCTGAATTTAAAACTGACTGACCTACCGACATATTAATGCTATGTCTTGTGGCTTTTGTGCGTAAAAACGCTGAATATTTCAAAATAATCAAAGGTTAATTATACCGATAAAAAATATGGTTGCAATTTTCCCCTCATAGTCATTTGGGCCCATTTATTTCTGCTATCACACAATCAGAGTTTATTTTGACATAATTCTGCTGCTCAGTTCAGAGGATGCATGTGCTACTTGCCATTGGTTTGCAATTACTAAACATTGGTACTGTGTCAGTCTGAACATGGGATTTGTGAAGTCTTCCATGGGATCAAAGTGTTCTACAAGATCCATGTCCTATAAGCATGACACATTTGTCAGTAAACTATATTTTGCCATTTATGAGGTTTATTCCCATCTTTCAGATCAACCTCGGGGCATGGAATGGTGAAAATGAAGTAACAAAGAGAAATAACCTGTACCCATGCTCAGAAGAGGTTTTGTGATGTCCTTTCCACAACTTCATACTGATAACTCCTTTTAGAGGGAATGGAGTAGTGGAAAACACCAGCACACCACCAAAATCAGACAGCGATTTCAGGAGTGAGATTTAGCACAAATATTGTCACAAAACCCTTATTCAGTTTATATTACAAGAACGTACATAGCACTTCCACCACTTTCTCACATTAATAGAAAAAACTTTAACCTTTGTGCAGACAGAAAGACGACAGAGAAGAAAATAGTAAAAGAGATGTGAGAAATCTTAATGAAACCTTCTTCTAAGAGAGTGGTTTCTCCTAGCTCAATGTATTCCTGCAAAATATTATCCAGTAAGGTGTAGTTTTCACCATGTATCACAGGTGTTAAGGAGGAAATCTGTCTCCTCCAATATTCCACCAAAAGGACATGTCCCATTTACAATTTTTTTTGCCCCCCAAAACACATTTCGAAAACTTCCAAGACCCCAACAACTTGAAACTGAATGCTGAATCAATAGAAATAAGTGGAAACTGTGTAGCACCTCTGCAGATTTCAGCTGAAATGTCATGTCTTATGAAATTCCAGATTGTTGTAGGGAGCACAGATCAGTATGGTCTATTTCTGGAGAGCTTAAAATACCATGGCCTAACAAAAATTATAATTTCCTAAGATAATAGGTATACCTTCCCTCAAACTACTCAGTATGCTATGTGGCAGCTTTGCACAACTCATCATAATTGCTTCAATAACTACTCTTCTCAGTTGAGGAGTCAAGATTTTATAGAGGATTTCCCTACCTAGATTTATTGCAAAGATGCAAAGTCACAGAATGGGTCAGGTTGGAAGTGACCAGAGTGGGTCAACCTCCCTGCTCAGGCTGGGTCATCCCAGAGCACGTATCAGATTGTGTCCAGATGGTTCTGGAACATCTTTAGTGAGGAATACTCCACACCCTCTCTGGGTGATCTGTTCCAGTGCTCTTTCACTTGCACAGGAAAGAAGTTCTTCCTCATGTTCAAGTGGAACTTCCTGTGCATCAGTTTCTCCCCGTTGCCTCTTGTGCTATTGCTCAACACTTCCGAGCAGAGCCTGGTCCGTCTTCTTATACCCTCCCTTCAAAATCTTCATCAGCAGTTCACCTGGTCAACTAATTTCCACAGTCTTGCACTTTCTTTATTCATACGGAGAAGATATTTCTTGAGAAAAGAAAAATACCCTTTGAGTTCATGATTGAGGCAAACTCACAACTTCCACTTTTGTGAGATGTAACTGAGAAAACTGCTGCACTTCATGTTAAAATAAGCTATTTCCATTTTCCCTCTCTTCACCTCTTCATAATTATATGATTTAATATTAAAGTGGAAAGGACTTGTTTTCAAAGCAAGTAAAGTTGAATAGGAAAACTAACTCGAGTAACTGTAGCAGTATTCTTCAGTAGTAGCTTCAGCATACCCCTGGGAACACTGTATCATAGGATATATATATTGCTTTATTCCAGACTAATTAGTGTGTTTCCAAAGCAAAGTAATTACTCCTGTGAGGAATAAGGGAGAGGGGGATGGAATCCAATGCACTTTTATTCTAGGTTAGAATTCCCTAGCAGCTGTTCCATGATGTTCAGCAGAGAAAAGAATTTACGAAAATGTGCTTTTCTGGGATTCAGAATGGACAAAGTCTTAACATTAAAGAAGCTGGATAAGAAGTTAAAAATGAAAAGAGAAAAAACACTCAAACTCAACATATATTGCCCTTATTCAAAAGGCACGCACAAGCACCAGCTGTTGCCCAAAATAAGTTCTATTACTTTAGGAATAATTCCAAACTGTTAGACCAACTCAAAACCCCTTTGGAAAAGAAACACATATAATATGTAAGGTTTGGATATCATACCTGTGCTTATACGGAGCCAATGCAAGTTTTTGAAGTGTGCACAAACCTAGAAATGCTAACAAAATGTGTTAAAGTACTTTCTTTTCTGTTAGGTTTAAATTGAATTCATTACCACAGATATTTCTGCAAAGTATTGTTTAATTTTGGTGAACATTTTAGACAGAAATGTTAGCAAATGTAATGATATTAATAAAAGGATAAATTTATATAATAAAATTTATTCTCAGCGTTTTTTTACTCACATTAAAAACTGCAGTCATAAAAGCCCTCCTATTTGTAAATGCATGAAAGGGACTTCTGTGAAAAGTATTGATTAATTTTATGAAGCAAGTAAAATGTAAAGATATATTGTAATAAACCTAGTTTCTGTGCAAGAATAAGATTTGAAGGAAATGGTCCCTCAAATATATTTTCTCACCCTTCTTGATTCATTGCTAACTTTGAAACTCAAAACTGGTTTTGGTTTTATCCCACCATGGATGGTGTCTCAGAGGAGTACGTATATTAACTACAGGTTAAATTTCAGTGAGTAGTAAAACAATCCCTCTCATGACAGTTTGTCCTCTTCAGGAGTAAGGAGCCTGAACAGGTACTGAGATGTTCAGAGAAACACCAGAGTTAATCACTGGGAACACAGTACTAATCATTATATAATCACAAGAAATTGTGGTGGAAAGAAAACCAGATCACGTGTTTTAATTCTGTACTGTACTGAAGTTACTGTGGAAGACACTGAATGTGACAAAATACAAAACAGTCTAGAGTGAAAGGATTTCTGTGAAGCATAAGGTGTGTATCAAGAACATAAAATGGAAACACCTTAAGCTTCTTATTCCCAGCAGTCTCCTCTTCTGTGGATGGGAAAAGCTGATGCTTGTGATGATAGCAAGGTTTGTTGTGAGGAGGAAAGACATGAAAAATGGGAGGAGAATCTTCTGGGGTAGAATTTACTCAACAAATATTCAGATAGCCTGTCTATTTCAATAATTAATAAGTTATGTTTGAAAGGTCATATATTTCTTGCTGATTATCCTGAACATTTCCTTATGAAATACATGGATTTGCTATGACATGCATATTGTTTTGTGAAAATTGTAATTTTTGTCAAAAATATGTTTTCCCTCAAACATACTATTTAGGAAAATATCTCAGTTGTCTATAATTCAAAGACAATTGAATTTCACAGTGCAAAGATGATGACTACCTTTATTTCCCCCCCAGCTTTTAAAGCCTGTTTTCTCAGCATAGTATTCAGTGGACATTGCATCAGCTTAACACAACCAGACACTGGATAACGAATAACATTATAAACTGATTTGCCAACAATTTACACACTCAAATATGAAGCATCTTTTTACCATGTACTTATAACAAACCCATGACAAAAAGGAAGTGAGGGAACTGGACCTGCACATGTGGATCAGTATTTCAGGCTGCTCCACGCATAGGATACAAAATGGTCTTGAAAGAATTCTTCCAAACCAAGTCCTGTTAGGCACACAAATGGTACTGTAAAATCACATGCAGAGTACCAAAGGGAGTGTCTCCTTTTTTCGTTCTGCTACACAGTTTTGCAGATAAACAGTTCTGGTCTAAGATAAAAATAATGCTTTATAAACTGTACAACAGAAGTTTGCAGAGTTGTGTGGGATCGTGAACTTGCTGTAGCTTGGAACCTTAAGAAAGCCATTCAAAAACCAGCTTTATGTCACTTCTTGTCTGATGTCTGTGGGGTGAAACACATTGAGGGGTGAGTGATTACAGGCTCATTGTTTTTGTCACTTCAGAGGACAGTTCTAACTGAGAGCTGGTGGCCCCAGAGTCAACATTCTGTGACATGTTTGCTTTGCTGCCCTCAGTCCAGGCTGTGCATGGCTTAGCAACAGATTGACTTCAAGTCTCAGTTCTTGTGCTCAGAATTCTTTACCCAAATTCTCATCTCACTGGTGCTGGTTTTATACCAATGCAGGTCAACTGAATTATGACTCACAGCACCTGAGATACCTTTAATGGACTAAAGTATTTTCTACCTTTGATTATCTGTCTGCCTTTCAAAAGTTAGACATTGAACCCAATTGCAAGTGAATTTACAGAAGACACTCATGTGAACAGTGTCTGCATCTCTGATACTCTTTCAGATCTAATGACTTCACTGAATGTTCCTTCCAATGTTGTGTTCCCAGTGGAAATTATTCACCAGTCATTTCATCAGATCTCAGCTATTTATTACTGCACAGCACAGTTGCCACCATTTCTGGACATGTTGTTCATTACCCACTGCTCTTTTGAACAAGTCAGAAATATTCCTGTTCTCTGCCATCGTGCCTGGAAGTGTCATTAACCAGATCAGCATCACCAAATGAGCCAGCCCATGTGGCCATATGTCAGGGGCATTCCTGGAAGCACTGTTCTCATTCTCACTTCTCCAGGGAATCACAGGTGACAGCAGAGCCAATTGTTCTTTAAAACGATCACCAGCAGTAAAACCACACATTTGCTCATAACCCAGCTTTCCAAAACCTGTGCAGGCTCATGGAAAACGAAACTCACATAATCTCCCTTTCTCTTCCATGAGTATTTTCCAAAATGCACCCATGGTTTTGCCATCTTTGGTGTAGTACATGGTATGGCAGTGGCTTACATCCCAAAGTTTCAGGAAGAGTTAATTTACACAGTTTTTGACAATTTCAGTGTCTCCCACGATGGTAACACATTAGATTTGGTTATAAAGAGCTAGAATATGCAAACCTGATATATTTTAGAAGCTACCAGTTCTCTATTTTTCTTCTTTATTCTAAAACAGGTATGGAAATATCTGACACTCTTTCATCTTTACTTTTCAGGGCAACTGTGCAGGTTTCTGCTGTTCTGTGAGTGTAAAGCATTTGTTTTCACATTTTCTAGTACCAGCCTACAGCCTTTGGTTTCCCTGCAGTCAGAGGATCTTGGTGACTTGTTATACTGCTGCTTCTACTACTAGCTTCTGCCTCATTGGATATTCCATATTATTGGATGAAGAAAGAGTTTGAAAGGCATCTAATTTACATAAGCATTTTCAAGAGTGAATCTTACCACTTCAAGCAGTCAGACCCAAGAGATATGGTCTTAGGGCAAGTTTCTATGAGTTAATACACCTGCTTACCCACACATTTGTTAGTTTCTGCCACCCAGCTCAGTGTTTAGGGCTGCCTTAGCCATAAATAATTTCTGACTGTTCTGTAGCTTTTTAATTGGACAAAAAAAATTGAAATAAGCAAAGAAATAAAATATCCACTGAATAACCAAGACTTTAGGAAGCATCATGTCTGTGCACTTACACAGTGTTCATCATCCTTATATCAATCATCAGCTGTGAGTTGGTATATTGACTCATTCTCTCGTTGTTTTTAATGTTTCTTTTAGGGAAAAGTAGAGCTAATCCTCAGTTTAAACTTGCTTTTCAAACAGAATAAATGGTCTTCTAGAACAGACGGCAGCCTCAGTAAACAAGAAGGCCTTCAGGCAAGCCCTCTTGAGTGTTGAACTTGAACTTTAATGATCATTATTATTTCATTTACAATATCTACATTTTTTAGCAGATTCCTTTTTGTGACTCTGTAAAACCTACTGCTTGAAAAATATACAAACAAAACACTTCCCCCACACCTCCTTTTAAAGGGAACAGTTTCTCCCGGCAAAAATATATAACTTTTCTTCTTAATATCTTACTCTGCTTTCAAACTCTGGATTGACTGTGTAGAACTAAAAAGAGGGAAGGGAGTCAAGTAAGAAGCAGGATTTTTGGAGACTGATGCTAATATAATGCCTACAGTATCTGGTGCTGTTGGGTTGTTGTTAAATTTTTTTCTCAAACTGGTGAATTGTGGGGTTTTTTTTCCTTCATCTTATAAATACACACAACATATCTCTCTCCTCAAATAGTATAGCATGCACAGCTTGCACAGAGGCCCCACTTCACCCTCACTAATGTGCTCCTTGGTTACAGAAAATACATTTTAGTTGATACCAAGTTTTTCTTGTTTCAGGTTGGACCTTGTGCAAAAAACAAAAGCCTATTAATCTTTAGCTTACTACAGCTGAGCAGTAGGACTTTGTGCTAAATAAATATGTAATTACCATGTGCAAAGTGGGAAAGAGTAGCAACAAAAAGGTATAAAATCACAGTCTGAATTATGAGATGGATTATTTTGTAAAAGAGTCATATTTGAGGATGCACAGAGATTGTTGCTCCATTCTTCAGTCTCAGAAAGAAGGCTGAGTCATGAGGCATAACTACATCGAAGAGAAAATGGGTGCAACTCAGCTGAAATAGATTAAAATGACACGTAAAAACCTACTCAGGTCACCTATGCAATGTAGGAGGTGTTGGGCAGGTCTTTGGCATACAGAAATGTGCAAGGAGGTAAAAAGTGCCTTTTTCTCAGCTCCTACATTAACTACAAATGTTAAAAATGGCATTTTAAAATGTGAGTGTATTTTCCAGAGACCTAGGTAGGTATCTGTGGACGCATCAGCACAGGCAGAAAACGGCCGTATTCTTGACACATCCCCCTGGCAACTGTCCTGGGGACCTATAGTAAATGATTTCTTCTCCTTTGGAGTCAAAGTTGCCTCTGTGCTCTTATCTGCTCTGCTCATGCTTGGTTTTCCTGTGTCTTGTGAAAGACAAATTATGATGTCTCAAAGGGAGAACATAATTTTTAAGAAAAATAATTTGTAAGTAATTATTAATAAGTCTCTATTGAATTACCATTTTGCCAGTTTTCACAAGAGGTACTAACATGTGAAGGTAAAAATTTTGCATCTGAGGAATCAACAGTTCAAGTAAAAGGATGAGGAGTTACATTTCCATGCGGAGTTTTAAGTAGCACAGGTGAAGGAGCTGCAGAAGCATCATAATCATTAATGACTTCATGAACCCTCCAAAAAGCTGAGGGCTGTTTCTTTACTCCTCCCATTTAAGTGTTGCACAACATTAATGGAATAGGAATTTATAATGCCGTAACAGTTTAGAGCTTCTAAACTGAGCCTCATGACTTTGTGTCAGCAAATGTCTGTCAGTGGCAGTATTTGTATTGCAAACTCTATTCCATTAATTTTTTCAGTATAGAACGTGAAAGCTGTAAGCGACATTTTAGGGCATGTTCCAAAGACTGAAGTAACAGAAACTGAATAATGATAGGAGGAAAACCCAGAGGAAATCCAGATGGACCTTTTATATGCTCAGTTTGGTATCAAAATGGCTAAGAGAGTGGAGCATTATGCAGTGACACCTGTACAGTATAATATGGAAAATAGCAATATGTTACAGAAGAGCTGTTTTTGAATTGCTTTCTCAAAATTCTGCTTAATGAAGTCTATGCTTTGTTATTGCAAAGGGAAAGGTAGGGTCAACTTTACGTATGCTCTTTTGATATATGTATTCCCTCATTAACTCTTTGCTGAAACACCAGCTAGGTGCCAGAACTTCTCAGGAAGCATTATGTGAAACTTAATGTCTCCCAAGTTTTAACATGGTATGAATAGTTCCTAATCAACTTTCAAATAGGGCCTAACAATTTTTAAATAAATATGCTTTGTGCATCACAGTGCATCCACCATAGGCTGCAGTTTAGAGAGCAAGCAGTATCTGCTAAAACAAATAGGGGAGCCAGGGCCAGAGAAACTGCTGTTTCGTTCAAATAGGAATTTGGAAATACAGGCCTTGTGCCGCAGGATGTTGCTTTTGCCCTTCTTTCTGCTCCTTCTGCCTCATCCTTCAGTGTGCTCAGGGGATCTTCTGGAGAAAAATGTTTTTTGCTGATGCTATCACCCATGGTGGACTGAATGTACCCCCTGATGCATTGTGCTGTGCCATGCCTTGGCCACGCAACTGTGAAGCCTCTTGTGGGAGAGCAGGACAGGGAACCAGGCACAGCCGTATCTCAGTGAGCAGCACCAGCAGGACCCTGCTCTGGGTGGGTGGGATAACAGGAGGAGTTGCGGTAGCTACAGCAAAACAAGCTAAACACTCCCAAACTACAAGGCTTTGTTAATTTCTGTATATTCTTAGATCCTGGGCTTCCTTGGACTTTTACCCTGAGACCTCACATGAGTACTGCATCTAGTTCTGAGGTTCCCAGCACATTAAGGACATGGACCTGTTGCAGTGAATTCAAAGGAGGGCCACCAAGGTGATTAGAGGAATGGAGCACCTCTGCAATGAAAGGCTGAGAAAATTGGGATTGTTCAGCCTGGAATATAGAAGGCTTCAGAGTGACATAATTATGGCCTTGTAGTACCTGAAGGAAGCCCATAAGAAGGATGGAGAGATACTGTTCATAAGGCTCTGAAGGGACCGAACAAGGAGAAATGGCTTCAAGGTGAAAGACAGTAGGTTTAAATTTAATAGTAGGAAAAAATTCTTTGCTATGAACATGGTGAGTCCCTGGCACAAGTTGCCCAGAGAAGCTGTGGTTGCCCCACCTCTGAAACTGTTTAAGGTCAGATGAGAAGAAGCTCTGAGCAACCTGATCTAGTGGAAGGTGTCCCTGCCCATGGCAGGGGGAATGGAACCAGATGATCTTTAAGGTCTCTTTCAACCCACGCCATTCTGTGGTTCCTTGCACAAGCACAGAACAAGAATCCCTGCTCTCTTCGTTAATTTTCTTCCTTCCTTTGGGCCAATTAGAACCGAAGCATGTAATCAAACACCATGTTCATCAGATAGCTTTAAATTTCTACAGGAGCTCATGTCAATGGGAGAAAGTCTATAAAGTACCAATTTTGCACATCTGCAGTTCACCAAGGATCAGTCAATAGACTATTACACTCTTCACTGGTGGTGCAAGATAAAAATAAGTAGCATTTCCAAGGGAACTTCTTATAAAACCCTAATTGAATTTAATGAGGACAGACATTTAACAAATGCTTTTAGATGTAAGATGCATTTAGCATGTGTCAAGAGCTATATTGTTGACTTAACCAATTTGTAAGTTAGACCATACTGCAGCCTATGTTGACATAAATGAGGCCGAGTGCAGTGGCTTTGACAAGGCTTGAGGGCACTGGCTACATTGAGCAGGCCACCTTAGTGGGATTCACATTAACCTTCATTAAATATGTGAGAATGAACAGCCACAGTGTGGGTTGAGATGAATTTTAAAAAAGCTTGTTTCTCTTCAACATACGAAAATACAGAATAATATCTGGGAAAAAAAAATAAATTATTTCAATGTAGATTGAGAGTTTGAGGTTTAAAGAAACTAGTGCACAGGATTGGAGACAAACTCAGCCTTGCTTTAGAATTTGTCAGACATATAAGAATATGACGAAAACCAATAGGAGATTTGAGTCAGGTGCTAAATTTAAGGGACAGAAGTGCTTTGAAAGATCAAAGTACAGATAAAAAAAGAAAGGTCTTGTAGATAAGCCTTACAGGATTATTCTCAGGAAGAATAATGAGCAGTAATAGTTCTCTACAGATTTAGTCACTTGGGTACATTTGCCATCAGACAGGGCAATCTGTGATCCCAGCACCAATATCAGTGAATTTTAAGGGCATTATCCATTGCTACTGAGGGCTTTGTCCTTTCTAGGACTATCTGAGCCATAATAAATATTATTCTCTTCATTCTGTGAAAGGACAGCTCCATCTTTTTTTCTTTTATTCCTACTTTCCAGATTTTAAACAATAACACCAGAACCTTGAACTGTTATTTCTTTTTTATCTATTTCTTCTGAAGATATAAAGTTTTCCACCTACTGCTTGGCACTGTGACTCTTCCAACTTGCTCTAAAACCAAACACATATTCAAAACTTTTGAACCACTTGTATATCTCTCATATACCTAGGTATGGAGAAGCCAGCAACTTTGGTGCACCTGCAAAACCCTTTTCATTCATTCACAACGGGAAACCTCAGCTCAGGATGAAGTTTTTCTAAGGAAAAATTGACAGCAGGCAAAATCTCACCATGTTCTTTCCTGTCCCATTTTGGCCTCTTGCAGCTGCGTTCCTAGCCAGGGCTATGTGTATCTTAACAGTTATGTAGCAATTCTTGTTTTTGTATAATACAGTATAGTTTTTGTTATATGGCTTAATACTGTTCATTTAAAAGTAAGAATGCATGAATAAAGCAAGGTTAAGGAAACAAGAGGGTGAGAAAGATTAGACAGAACAGATTATAGGATAAAAGACATGATTAGAAAAAAAGGAAACTATAAGAAACCTGTTAGAGAGCGTCCAAAGGAGGGCTACAATGATGGTGAAAGGTCTAGACGGGAAGCCATACGAGGAGCAGCTGAGAGCACTTGAACTGTTGAGGTGAGAAGAGCAGACAGATCGCATAGCAGTCTGCAGCTTCCTCACAAGGGGCAGCAAAGGGGCAGGCACTGATCCCTGCCCTCTGGTGACCAGTGGCAGGATCTGAGGGAGCATCTGGAGCTGTGCCAGGGAACGTTTATGTTGTGTAATAGGAAAAGGTTTCTCACCCAGAGGGAGGTTGGTCACTGGAACAGGCTTCCTGGGGAAGTGGACACAGGCCCAAGCCTGCCAGAGCTCAAGAAGTGTTTTGACAATGCTCGCAGACACATGGTGGAATTTCTGGGTGGATGTGCAGGGCCAGCAGTTGGACTTTGATGAACCTTCTAGGTTGCTTCCAACTCAGGATGTTCTATGATTCTGTGAAACTGATGTGGAGAAAAGTAGTAAAAATTCTAACTAAAAGACTGGCATCAATGTAAACAGTGTTAATGGGAAATTGTATCTGAACTTGGGTAGAGAAGTGAGAAGTGCCCGAAGACTCAGAGAGCAAGGTTGTATGAATGTGAATATATTGCCAGACCCTGTGACTTATGGACAGTTCCGCTTCTTTTGTTACAGTTCCTCATCAACTTCTTTTCCCTTGGGATTATTTCTTGTATATTTTTACAACACCAAAATTACAGCAACTGCATAATATAAAGAAACTTCAGACTTCAGCTGTATTCATGAAGTTTTCTGTCACTTTGCTTTGACTGGAAACCCATAATACAAACATCTTATGTTTATAAAGATGCCTCCTGACAAGGCCAGAACCACAGCTTTCTTGTCAAGCATGAAAAGAGTGTATACAGATATGTTTTTGGGTCCATGTCACGCCACTGAGTGTGACACAGGCTCACTGGGGTGGCAGTGCAGTCTGAGGGCACACAAGAGTTTACATCGCTCTGGTTAAGGACAGGCTTCTTTTCAAAGAGCAGTAGAGGGTGTGGAAGGACTACATCAATGTTACCTTATATTAAAATATTGTTAAACATAAACTGCAAACCAAAGCTATAACAAATTCAAAGTGAAAGTGAGAAAAAAAAATAAGAAAATCTGTAGGTACCTTAAGTAGAAAAAAGAAAAAGTTAAATGCTGAGTTTCTAGTTTTACAGCCTTGGATTGCTTGGCTATATGCATGCTGTCATTTATAACAAGTCATAGAGCTGTGAGCTCCAGCTCTCTGTTTTCAACTCTGTCTAATGTGATCCATCCTGTCTAGGAAAACAGGACAATGTGAGATTCATATGGTCATCATCATAAAGAGACAGTACTTAAAACAGTGGTTTCTTCTTGGCATGCTCCAAGCCAGAGAGAGTTGACAGCATCAAGGAAGGCATGAAATCTCTGGGTTTAGGCTCAAGCATGAGCTTGAGCATTTATCTAATAAGGGAAAAGTCTTTTGATCCTGATTTTTTACTCTTAGTGTAAATCTGCCCTTTTCCACTGAGCTGTTTTGAGGCAGAGTTCATCACGCTGAGTGACTCCACCAGCTCGGCAGCTGCCGCTCTTCCCATGTAACTGCTGACAGAGGAGCAGTCACTCAACCAGAGTGCTGTCAGGTCTGTCTGAATTCTCTCCTGTTTTGAGATCTATTCAACACAACAAGGTGAGTAGAGAGGGAGAAAGTGACAACTGTCCCATCCTACAGCAGCAGCTGCTGTGGTCTTGGCTCTGTGGTAGAGACGCATCAAACTCCATGACCATCTTAGAGATCTGTCAAGATCTTTCTTAAAGTGCTGTCAAGATTTTTCATCTTTCAAAACAGAGGAGGTGGATTTTTTCCCATATCCTTATGTTGCCACATCTTCAACACATTTGTAAATGCAGCCAAAGTAAAGAACAACTGGCACTGTAAGAGATTTTATGTGCAAGTGTTTAGTAAAACTAGAACAACCTTAGGCCTCTCCAAAGCAAGGACAAGTAGCAGATCCACACAGAAAGATGAATTAAAAATGCTGTTTAATTTCTTCCACTGTATGGGGACGTTTTTCAGTTCTAAAGGAAAAAGAGGTATCTGGACCATTCTGTCACTAAAGCAAGGTGCCTCAAGCCCTAGTGCAAAGAGGACTCCTATCCAGTCAGCTACTAAACAGTGACATTAATAGAGCTGCTCTGTCTGCATAGTTAAAACTTAAATCCAAAGGCCCTTTCTCTCCCCCTGCCCCTGTTTTTCTCTATACTCAAATACCTCCAGTTTCTCTCCCATCACAGCAATCTCACATGCTTGCATGCCCAGCTTCCAGAGCAGGCAGGACAAAGGGGGCTGTTATAGTCCCAGGCCAGACCTTGCTCACAGCCCTCACAACTATATTTCTTCAATAAATTCCAGTCAAATCTCTATTCTAAGAGGCAACTGCTGAGCTGGCTGCAGGCCCTTGAAACCACATTTTCAAATAAAATGCAATAGAGGAGAAAAGAAAGCTACTTTTCTTCTTAAGAACAACAAAACAAAGCTAACTACTGATGAAAAAAAGGAGTGATTTTTCGGTAATTGCAATAAAAATAGGTTCAAATTTAAGCTAGAAAGAGAAAATAATTCTCAAGAAGATTCCTACTTAAAGATCAGTGGGGCAAGGTCCTCAGGTGTTCAAAAAGTGGGAGAATTTAAAGTGACTGGATTCATGACTATTTATTTCAGAGGTCAATCAATGTCTCTTTTCAAGACAATCCCCTCTGTACATGTGAGCTGTAGTGAGATGGGCAAGTCCTTATACTGCAGCTTCCCCCTCACAGCCTCCTGTTTTGAATGATTTTGCAGCCACCTGGCCTAAGTGGCAGAAACAGAATGAGAATTTTTCAATTAACATCACAGGAAATGCTCCAAGTGTGCTTGGAATTACGGAGATAACATTAACATGTCAGTAAGTATTTAATACATTTACAATCCTTTCAATTTAGACTTTTATTGACTTAATAAACAAGCATATCTGTGTGCTGCCTTGCATCCATTTACAGTTGGTTGGTTTTTTCAATCGAAGATATAGACAGAAGATAACAGGAGACCACTAATTTCGTGTTTGGAGGTATGAGGTGCTCAGGGTACCAGCAACCTCCAGTTGCATCACCTCAGAGTATTTTCAAAGATGTTTAGTATTTAGGGCTAGAAAGAATCCCTGATATTCAGCCTCTCTGTCATACTACACAAATATGTCTGATGAACATAAAAAATTCAGCAAAAGAAATAGAAGAAATTTTGAGTCTTCTTTTTTTTTTTTTTTAAAGAAGAAAAAACCTTCATCTTATTGGTAGAAGAAATTAAATTGTTCTACTGAATCATGAATCTAAATCACCAAATTGATAATTGATTCTAAAGCAAGATTCAAGATGGAAGAGATTGAGATGTTTCTTTGTATCTGACAGCTTAAAAAAGCACAATATCTTTCCAAATTCTTTTCAACTATTCTAAATTGAAACAGAATCAAAATCCCTAAACCTCACATTTTGACGAAAGAGATAAGTCTTGTAATGTGAACATCCTTTGCTTAGAAAGCCAGTTTTTTGTTAGTCTGTGTTACCACATAAATACAAAGGCTCCTCTGCTAATCAGAAATATAAAATTTTGGAGTCAATATTTGTTATAAGACCAGCATAAAATTTAGAAAAGCATAATTATTCAATAGCAGCAATCAAGGAAAAAAGAATGGGGCACTGCTACAGAAGACTGGAACATTAGATAAATAATTGAGCCAAAAGCTGTGCTAGATTATTTTTAGTGTGTAAAGTGGTGAAATAGCCTCCTAATACTCCATGCTGGGCAGAACACATTCTATGGAACAAAATAAATTTCTCTAGGTTAAATCTGAAATGAATCATAACTCCATTCTTATCAGAGTCTGGTGTTGGCACGAACAGCTATAGCTTGCTCTGAGGAAAAGCACTTGGACATGGCATACCAACACCTTGTTTTATGATGCCTTTTCCTGAGGAAAAGTTAAACCAGTTCATTCTATAAAGTCAGCTGAAAGGTACACAAATTAATGTTGTGCATATAGGGTGCATGTGAAATGAAATATGAAATCTATTTACCAGTGGAATGAAAAAGCAGACAGGGTAGGAGCTGTAGGAATAAAGCACTGGAGTTACTCAGATTGCTTTCTAACTGATACATCGCAGAGATGCCTCAGCCTTTCAAATAACCCGTGTTTGGCTCTGGAAAGGCTCCCTCAAAAATGATTCTTGTGTATGTTAAAGCTAGCCACAATTATAATAGTAATTGTCTCGGAAGCATACAAGGGTCAGGCTTTGCTACTGATTTGGAAACTCCATGTTTAGAAACTGAGTGTTTCCTTAAGCTCTTCATGGAAGAAGTTACTTTTTTAATTTAACTTTCGCATTTTAATCACCAATCTGTAGCAATAGGAAGAGTCACTGCACAGGTGTAGCAACCACAGGGCATTGAAGTTCAGCAGTTCAATGTTGGGAGACTCCACATCCAGGCTCTAACATGGAACCAGCATTTCAGTTTCACACTTATGGTTGTACCAGAACTCACACCTGAGCTACTTTAGGCTCCATCAGCTGCAGAAGCAGCACAGTCATATATACCACTTTAGTTTCTCTATTGGATAGTGGGGTTTTATACCTCTTGACACTTTTTCTTGATACTTTTACTGGCTTTTGCTACTGTATGATTCATCCTAGTGATGATTATAGAACAAGGTTGTGGTTGTTTTGTTTGGGTTTTTGTTTGTTTGTTTTGTTTTTGTTTGTTTGTTTATTTTTGGGTTTGTTTGTTGTTTTTTTTTTTTTTTTTTTTGAGAGAGAGAGAGAAAGCTGTGAGGTTGGACCCCTGGGTCTAAGTGAGGAAGCTTTAAATACCTTTGTCAATGGACTGTGGTTCTGCCGCCAAAGCAGTGGCCTTCTTTGCAAGGGCTGAATCAAAACCCAAAGTGAATAAATTCTCAAAGTCCTATAAGACTGAAGAAGCTGTTCTTTATCCAGAAAGAGTAACAAAGGTATCCTTATATATGTTCAAACAACTGCAGCTGTGGGAAGAGAAGGGGGAGTTCGAGCAGAACATGGAATTCCAGAGGTTTCACTGAACATTAGTTTGAGGGAGGAAGACACTGCAGTCCATGTGGGTGAGTTCAAAGTAGCAGCTGACATTATCCGGACTGTTCAAACAGGCTTGCAGTGTTTTAACAGACTTTCTGAAATTCTGATGAGTGGTCTTTTTTGCACCTCTAATTTAAGGTATCAGTGACAAAAAATAGGTAAATCTAGAGTATTTTAAAGCTAAAGAAACAGTTCTTGAACTGTGGTCTATAGATAGCTGTGTGCTCTCAACTCCTTGGTGAAATTCTTTTGAGGGGTTGCTATTGAAGTATGATTCTGTCTTTTTGCTGCTTCCAACTGCGCAAATGGATTACTGGGCCTGAAAAATACATCAAAGTTCTCCCTGGTACTACAATTCTGTTGGAGGCCCACCTGAAGGATGTTACCATGTCATTAGTGGGAAGGGAAGAGGTACCTGATGTGACTTGAAGCAATCTCAGCACTAAGGTAGTCTAACAGCCTATCCTGAGGTATCATTCCAAGGAACAGGAAAAAAGTAAGTATAAACATTTTTTAGGTGGGTGGCCTGTTTTGTGTGTTTGATGTTTTGTTTTGTTTTTTTTTCCTTTTTTTTCTTTTTTCTTCTGTCCTTATGAAACAACCATAACTGCAACCTTTTGATAAACATCAAGCCATATGTTAGTCTTACTTCTTGAGGTACCTTCATGCTAGAGATGGGGAAAGAGGCTTTAAAACTTTATCTCCAAACTGTATGAAGGATTTATGCATAGGAAGAAGATATGGCATTAATTAGCCAGTAATACAGAGTTTGAAGTCAGCTAAATGCATGTGCGTATATGACATGATAGGCTGTTGTACAGAAGCTGATTCATGTATGGAAGAATAGAAAGGCAACTATTCAACATATCTTGGTTTAGAACTGCTGGATATGCTGATTTAAATCTTGCATACAATGATACAAACTTATAAATTTCTACAGTTGCTGGCTTAAAAAATTATAGTATCAAAGAATCACCGAATCATTTAATTTGGAAAAGACCTCTGAAATCATCACATCCAACCTTTGACCAAACACACCGTGTCAGCTGGACCTTAACCTTCATTATCCCTTACTTGAGTCTCCAGTTCAAGAGCCTCACGCCTATTCCCTAAAGGCAGCTGGGAAGACAAGGGAGCCTGGGAGGGAATTCTATTACCTCCCCACGCAGGGACCTATTTTCATTCCCCCCTGTCTTTTAGGTTCTCTGCTTCTGCCTTACGGAGAAAAGGTTGAGGCTCCTCTGACTCTAACCAAGCTTCCATCTGCTGCATTTCTGTCAGGAATGGGAGACTGTGAGTCCACCAGTCTTAAGCCTCTCCACTTCCTTTCTAAGCTCTGCCACCAGCCTGAGCAGATCATCCACCTGCTCACACTGAATGCAGGTGTTGTTTCTGCTGCCCTCCAGTGCTAATGCCAGGTTGAAACACTCCCTTGCATCTGGAGACCTGGACAGCTAAATGCTTCTTTGGGAGCTCTGTCTGGGTCTCCACGCTCCTGCCAACAATGGCTTTCAACCTTGTGGAAACTGTTGCTGGGTTTGTTCTAGTTGGCTTGGCTAAAACCCCCAGGTGAGATCACCTCAGGAGGTGGGAGGCTGGCCATGCCCTCCCACACGCCCAGCCTAAACAAACTGCTGCTCAAACTGCTGCCCCACGTCCTTCTGATGTGTCACATCCTGTTTCCCAGCCTGTTCACCACAGTCCTGGTCACTCGTGTTCCCTGGAGCTGTTTAAATCTCCCGTGGTGGTCCTGGCAATCTTCACCTGGTTGTCTCATGAGACCTTCCAGGTCCTGAAAAAGCCTGGGGCTGCTGTTCCAGTGTCCCTGAGCTCAGGAGCCCTCCTGTACAGCTCAATGTAGTGCTCACCACTGGGCTTGCCTGCCACCACTGCTGTCTCCTCACTGACTGGCTGTTCTGAATAAGAAAATGCACATCTGGTCAGAATGTTTAGGCTGCAAGTAACAGTTTATTCTGAAGTGGACCAGAAGAGAAACATTCATATCTGATTAAGCCATTTTAGTAAATACCATGGAAAATTTCAACTGTGATTTGCCCCTTTCTTCCCCTTAAATAAGCAAGAAATTTCTACCCTTATTTAGTAAAAATCTATCTCAATATGAAATATAAAGAACATTTGCAATGAAATATTTATGAAATAATAAATTCACCCAATGTACTAATAGGAGTGTGCATGTCTGTGTCTATGTGTATAACAGCCTTGCTCTGGACAGGGGTAAGGGACTCGCTTTCAGGATAACATGTTTTCATTTTTCAGAGTGTGAAAACAATTAAATAAACACCTTTGGCAATGTAAGCAAGCACTATGCATTTTGTTCCAACTTCACATATGTTACATGTTTTAGCACTTTCTCCTGAAAGAAGCCATATGTTTAAGAATACATAGAAAAAGTACAAATGCAAATCTGAAATTTTTTAATATTAAGTAGGCCTTTATATATATATATATATATATATATATGAACATCGTATAATCAATATAATATCATAAATATACTAAAGATACTATACTATAGTACAGTACAGAGACATAATTTCTAACTGCTAAACAGTAACAATTTTCATGTTACAACTTCAATAGTAATATATTTACTCTAAAGTATTCAGCAATAAAGAAGAAGCACTGTAGTTTAACATTTCTGGTCTACTATCATGTCTTTCAGTAATTTTTGCTCTTAAGCACATAATGTTTTGATTGGCTATCCAATATTTCCCAACTATGTCTGTTTATTCTTTCATGATTATTTTCTTCATCCATTATGCACAAATAGCCTTGTTCTTTTGAATTTTGCTTTTATTTTCCCCCCCACACCCCCAAATCAAGCAGAATCTTTGCAAATATTGTATCATAAATGGAACTAGTAAAACCTTCTTGCTCTGAGAACATTTAATTCCTAACCCACTAATTTAGGGGTGGAACTATTTCTGGAACTGTTATGAGACTCTGTGCTGAAGAGCCTCTCATTCCAAAGGCACCAACACTTTGATACAAATGGTCTGTACTCAGATATTTTCTGCACACTTGGTGAGTTGGTTTGATTGATATTCTTCTAAAAAATACTTATTAAGTTTGCATACTGATTTTGACATCCAGTTTTTAAATGCAGCCAACAAGAAGTATAGGAAAATGCTCTATTTTTTACATCTTACTCAACTATGTATATTTCTTATTTCTTCAAGCCTCTAAGTAGGGTAAATGTTGGAGGACTGGGTCCATTTTTCTATCACTTGAAATCATTTAAAGGGAAAGAATAGTGTGAAAAGTTTTGGAGTCTGTGGAGCAATGTGTGCTATTTTTTTTTTAGTTTAGTTGGTTGGTTTTTGTTTGGTTGATTTTTTTTTTTTTCCTCCAAGACTGGAACAGAAGAGCATGATTTTAGAAAAAAAAGACCCCTGTAGAACAAATACCACAGGGCACAGGGGCAGGTCACTGAGCAGGCACTCTTTCTGACACAGTGAGAAGAGATAGGAGGAGGTAAAAATTGCAGGTAGATTGTTGCTACAGAAATGGATATTTTTTTTTTTTTTGCTGCTGTGAAATTGCTTTTTCTGTAGAAGGCTTTTAATCACTCTCCTCCTACTCTAACATGGTTTAGAAAGGAAGAGAAGGTGGCTGAGCAGAGTAGAATTCAGGCAGCAAAAAAGAAATATAAGCAGTCTTTGAAAAATATTTCACCTTGTTTATGTTAGAACTTACCTGAAAAATGAGATTCTCATAAAGAAAAATCTCAAGCTTTTTTTATAGTGTTATATAATATAAAGTAAGGGACACAGTAGTGCTGGTAAAATAGCTGAGTAGCCAAACCTCCTCCTAGTTCTTGTCTGAGAGTTCTTGATATCTGGACCTTATCATCTTTATTTTGGCTTTTCCCATTTTAAATGAGGACTTAATGCCTGTGAAAGGTGTTAGGCTGACGGTCTAAGAAATAGGGAAATAACCTCAAATAGTGCACACATCACACCCTTCATAAAAATATCACAGCATACTGTAAAATTAAATTAGACTCCTTGTTTTGCCCACAGATCAAATACACCACAAGGCAGAGGAATGCAGGGGATTTTTTTCTCCACTACCATGAAAAAGGGCTTCCACATCAACTCACAAAACTTCCTCAAAGGCGTGTGGCTAATCCCACTTGGTCTCCAGTCCTCTTTAATAAGCCTGAAAAAAATTATATGTGGTCATAACTAGTACAAGTTAAGTTGGTGTTTTCTGTGGTGTAAACATCTGACAGGAATTGGTTTGTACCAGTTTTTCTAGTCTAAGGTGAGGAATCATGCAATGGCAGCACATAGTATGTGTGATTCAAAGGCTGATGTGTTTGAATGAGGGATCTGAAAGGGAAGAAGACACTGCAATGGACAACCAGTAACTTAATCTGAAGAATCACAGTCAGTTTGACTCTGAGGAAACTATTTAGACAGTTGTGATGTTCTCCAGAGCTTCAGACACAGGAGAACACTCACATTCACAAAAAATGCTTATTTTTTTTAGTTAGTTTTCTAGGACAACAATTAAAATATAACACATTTTAATTTTCCTGAAAAACAGAAAAGCTACTGATTGTTTTGATAAACTGTGAGGACTAAAACAACTAAACAATTGTATTTCAGAAGCTGTCACTGTGGGGAATTGGCTACTGCTTAGCAACTGCCCATATTAAAACATTTATGCTGATAAAACATTTACAATTCTATTTTTGTTTATAGACCTTAAATATATTTTTGTGCCAGGTATACTCTGATGATATCCTCGTAAGGAGGTAAAGAAGGTAAGAACCTTAAAGCATGCTGTGGTCTAACCCTAACCAGGAACTGTGCACACCAATATTCTGCCAATTCTCACCTGTCATCTCACCCACCTTTCCTCAGAACAAAGTTTTATATCCTCGAATTTATTGGACCCCAATCAGTCAGACCACAGGCTGAGTCATGGTGGGTGGGTGCTGGAACAGCTTCCCCAGGGTAGTGGTCGCAGCTCCAAGCCTGATGGAGTTCAAGAAGTGTTTGGACAACACTCTCAGGCACCCGGTGGGATGTTTGGGTTGATTTTGTGCAGGATGAGGAGTTGGACTTAATGATACCTGTAGGTCCCTTCCAAATCAGAATGTTCTATGGTTTTATGATTCTGTGAATCTCTTTCTTGCTCTCAGGAGGGGACTTTAAGACTTTAAGGCTTTGCATTAATTTCTATGTTCTTTTTTTGTTAGACCCAGATACATCAGACCCAGAGTTACCAAACTTTGTATTTTTCCCGATGGCTGACTGAGATTAGTTTCAGGGTTTAATCTTTGAAGACTCATCAATCTAAATAAAATTCAAGTGATATTCTTTGACAGGAAGAAGTCTCCTAGGTGCCTGTTTGGTTGGCTGACATGATGACAGATATCTGGCTTCAGTTATTGTTCAAAAGGTGAACATTTGTTTATTCACTGAGAATCACCAAAATAATATTAGGTATACATCCCTGAGTAAAGGTACCTTTTCTTTTTGTGATCAAGTTGTAATTTGGAACACTGCTGATTTACACAAGTTTGTGTCTTCGTTGCCTTTTTAATTAGATAACCTCAGTGCAATCATGGCCTCAGAGTCCTTGCTAATGAACACCACTCACTATTATATGCTGAATTGCTTCTATTAATAAAAGAGGATATATTCTCTGGGGAAAAAAAGAGGAAAGCAAAATGCAAATTTTTCTTTGAACAAATATTTAAAGTTTGATTGAAAAGAAAAGCTTCAGCTTTCATTTTTATTAGAAATCTTTATAATTTTCTCCTGGCTTCTTTTCAATAGCAGAAAGGGGGAAGAAACCAGGAGGAAGAAAAGGAAAAAAAATGAGGAAGAAAACAACAAAAAAATAATTTTTGTTTGAATCCACCAGGATCCAGATTGTTTAGTTTTAGAAATAACATAAAATAAGAGAATAGTAGAAACAGAATGGGTTGGTTGGAAGATATCTTAAAACTCATCTAGTTTGAAACCCCTGCCATAGGCAGGGACACCTTCCACTAGACCGGTTTTCTCTCAAAGCCCCCTCCACCCTGGCCTTGAACACTTCCAGGGTTGGGGCATCCACAACTTTTCTGAGCAACCAGTGCCAGGGCCTCACCACTCTCACGGAAGAATTTCTTCTTAATATCCCATCTGGAGCTACTCTCTGTCAGTTTGAAGCTGTTCCCCCTTGTTCTGTTGCTTCAGGCCCTTGTAAAGTCTTCATCTTTCCTGTATGTTCACTTCAGGTACTGGAAAGCTGTAGTTAGGTCACCATGAAACCTCTTTTTCAGGCTAAATAATTGCAATTTTTTTCTCCTTTCCTTCTAGGAGAAGCACATTAAAATTATGGAGAAAGACGTTGAAAAAAAATTTATTATTTCTGGGGGTTTTTGGATGTTTGTTTTTTTGTTGTGATTGTTTTTGATTTTGTGTGTGTGATTTAAGGGCACATAATTGTTATCAAGAACAACTTATTTAGGCAGTACCAAGGGTACATATGTTTGCACTGAAAGAAGCAAAGTGAGTGTGTTGAGTGTGCACTTTCAAAGTAACTGACTCAGAGAGACAACTGTGTTGTCAATAAAATGGCAGTTGTTTATATGCAATTATTAAATCAATGTATTCATACATTTTAATCTTATTGCATCTTGTCTAATCGTAAAATATGGAATCTAATCTGTCATGGCTTATGAGTTGCAGAACAGCCTGTTTAATCCGGTTATTACTCAATGAACTATTTTTTAATGAAATCCATCAAATATTCAAATAGCTTTTTCACATGAGCTCAGAATTATTTTACTGTTTCAAGCAGGCGACCTAATTCCCAGTGAAGGGAGTAGTCTGCAAGGCAATATGGAAACAAGCCTTTCCCTTTTGGGGAGCCAGTGGTCACATTCTCCAAATAAAAAGTAACCTGTAGTTGTGGTGGAAAAGACATTTAATAGGAGAAAGCTGCGTATCTAGGAAAGTACAGGAAGTACTGCTCAACATGTATTTTGATCTGAGAATTTCATACTAGTTTAGCATAAATCAAAGGACAAGACCTCTCTTTTGACTTAATGAAAAAAAAATTCATCATTAACAAGTCAGCTACATCAGCTGTGCTATTGTATGTCAGCACAGAGTTTCCATTTCAGCAAACAGTTGCCTGAGAGCAGCTAAAGACCTTTAAAGGTAGATAGTGAGACCAGAGACAGAGCTGGAGCTCCATGTTTCCAGGTGTCAGTCTTCTGAGGATATGCATATGGCAAATTTTAACTTAAGAAACACCACTGATATGAGAGAGATGACTAGTGTGCTTAAAATTAAACATATATAGGAAATGTTGGTTCAATTAAAGCTAAAAGTATGTAAAAGTCAAGGGAATAGATTAGGAAGGAGTCTCATTTTGATTATAGTCAATATTATAGAAGAAATACAACCTCTGAATGAAAGCGTTACTGTTGATGTCTGCCTAGTCAGATTCAGTCACAGGGAAACATAAGATATTTCTCCCACCAAAGGTTATAATCAATCAATATTAAAAGAAAAAATAGATAACAAATTTTAAAAAAAACCCAAAAACTTTTAAAAAAGTTTAATCTGTAAATCTGTTGGTCAGTCTCCTGTTGTTATGTGGCTTTGTTGCAACTGAAGTTAAGATTTGTGTGTTTTAAAGAATTTAAATTTATCAGTCTTTGATGTGAAAAAGAAAACAGATGAAATATTCCAAGGCAGGAAATGGTGAGCTTGTAGGATGCTGAAGAAGTAGAAAATTAATGGGAACTCAGTCACAAAGATTACTGTATTTGTAAAAAGCTCTTTTTTCTGGCAAAAGAGAAAAGTAAAAATACCTAGTACTAGGTCAAATAGAAGAACTGAAAAACCAATGCAATCCTTGCTTTCTCATTTTAAATAAATCACATTAATGAAATTTTTTCAGCTATGGTTATACTACTTTTTTCCCTTTTTGTTTGGAAGAGCTGATTTAGCAAAGTCTCATTTTTCTTTCTTAGGTTTGTAGGATTAATTTTAAGTATATGTTAAAATATTTTGCCATATTAGGGTTACACATGGTAGTACTTTAAGCAAATTATTGAAGGAAAAACAAAGAAGTTTCCAAGACAGGGCTTGAGCAATCCCAATAAAGGCAGAGTACATTACTGGAAAGCTAAAGGCTTAAATTTTTGGAGGGTAGGGACTCATAAAAGAAGAACATCAGTGATAAGGAATTCAGTTCCTCTGTGAATTAATGTTAATAACTACAAGTTGAGCCAATATACAAATGGCCTTGTGGAATTTGTCAGGTTCTGTAAGCAGCCTGTCCTATCAGAACATGAAATCTGCTTATAAGGGTTAACACCATCTATTTATCACAAGTAGCTGAAGTATAAATCAGATAGCACAGAAGGGAGCTATAATAAATTTTCCAGAACCGAGTTATATTTTGAAGAAAATCCACTGTCTAGTCCTATCAGCAGAAACATGCTTTAGCAGGCCAGAAGTTTATACATATGTTTAGTTCCTTTCAGAATAAGATGTTCTTCCTTCCTACCTTTACCACTGCAATTAAAAAATGCCATTAAATTAGCCACTATTTATAAAAGCGATATGACCTTGTCCATAAAAAAGGAGAAGGTGCTCTGTGTGTTTCTTGGCTGGTGTTTTCAGATTTGTTTTCCCAAGTACTGACTTCAGCAAACATGTCCCAAGCCACATGGCCAGAGAGGTGGGTCAGTTTGGTCTCCATACTTTCTGGCCCTATAAAACCACAAATGGCTTAAAAAACCCCACTCCCTATCTTAGAAAAAGGCATTTTTCAGGGAAGTCAAGAAGAAGAAGGTTAATAAGTGAAGCTTTCACTACCTGTGAGTTGGACCGTGCTCTGCCAAGCACTGGCCGTGGATAAGGAAATTCTCCTTTGCCCCAGGGCCAGGTCAGGTTGCTGTTCCAGACTGGAGGTTTCTCCTCCCTTCAGCTGCTGTGTCAGTAGAGCCTGGGATGGTGTTGAGCTTCCAGGGTGGATGGATCATTTCCCATCCCTGCTGTCCTCTGAGAGGGGAGGAGGCATTCTCTGCTCCACAATTCCAGGCTTTGCATAGCAGGACAGGGTTGAACAGGTTGGCAGAAGAGCAATTTATTATTTAATGTTCTTTTCAAAACTTTTTGTCTTTGCATATAAAATTTGCCTATAAAATAAGTTCATGCATCAGTTCACAATGAATTAAAAAGATCTGGGTTTACTGATCTTAATCTGGGTTTGGAAAACACAGAATTTACAATGGGTTTGCAGCATGGAGATAGGTAGCAGAGGAAGTGCTTCACACTTCTGCCCCTTTTCTGGAAGTTTTTTGAAGGTGGGTAGTGGGCCTTGGAGTCAGAAGTTATGACACAAAACCGTTTTCTTTTAGGGCATGTTCAGCAGGGTAATTTCAGAGAATCACAGAATGGCATGGGTTGAATGAGACCTTAAAGATCGTCTAGTTCCAACTCCCACTGCCATGGGCAGAGACACCACCCACTACACCAGGTTGCTCAGAGCTCCATCCAACATGGTCTTGAACACTTCCAGGGAAGGAATATCCACAACAAAATAATCTTTCCCACTGTATTTCTCTCACCCCTCACAATTTACGTGTAGGATCCTGAGACAGGAGTTAGAATTGAAGTTTTAACATATAAAGTATCACAAAGTTGTGTGAATATGACCCTAGAGATTTAAATTATACTAAATGGCACTTTATGAACAAACTTACTGCAGGGCAAAAGGAAAGCAGATTTCCCTTTGTGTGCTGAATTTTGCAATTTAATAGATTTTTGCACTGGCAATCTTAAATGAGAAAAAATTGGTTTATAAATGATCAGACTATCCATCATAGTGTCTAATTTCTGTTACTGATCCATAACTTTTTTCTACATAAACCAGTTGGATTCTTTCTATTGTTCTTTCTATTTAAAAAAAAAAAAATCCATAGTTCAATAACACTGAGATTTTACTTCCCCCCTGTGAGTTAGAGTGAGGTACTGTGACCTGCTGTGAAATGATGAAACAGGTGGTACTGCTGTAGATTGAGGTTGCATGTGATGGTTAAGCAGCCACGTGATTCTGCTGATAGATAAACTGTGGACAAGAGTACCTGGACAAGAGCAAATCTGTCCCCAAGCAAGGACCTGAAAGCATTATTCCCCAATATACTTTTACGTACAGAAAAGGCAGTTACCTAAAACTTCTCTAGTTCATCTGAAACACTCTGGAACAAGATAATCACTAATTGTTATGTGCCCATTACACCAAATGCTGGTTGGGTAAGAAATTCACATTCTTACACACAGAATCACAGAATGGGTCAGGTTGGGAGAGACCACAGTGGGTCATCTGGTCCAACCTCCCTGCTCAAGCAGGGTCATCCTAGAGCACATGGCAAGGGCTGTGTTCAGATGGTTCTGGAATATCTCCAGTGAGGGAGACTCCACAACCTCTCTGGGTGATCTGCGCAGTGCTCAGTCACTGCACAGTAATGAAGTTCTTCCTCATGTTCATATGAAACTTCCTGTCCATCAGTTTCTGCCTGTTGCCCCTTGACCTGCAGTTTCATCACAAAAGATTCTTTAAGAGGGATGCCTTTACATACACAGCAAACCAGGCATTAGAAAATATAACAGTTATGGTTTACTTAACCTGGGATCTTTATGGCATTAAACCCTAATGTTTGTGTTTTTAACAGGTGACTGGCACTGTCAGTTACATGCTTGTTAGCTATCCTAGCATCAGTTGGAGGCAGTCATCACACTAATGAGCTCAGCTTCTAAGGCTTCAGGGTAATGAGTGTAAAGGACATCATAAAACATGAGCATTTGTAGTATAGCTTTGATGTTACAGCAAAGGCTGTTGAAGTGTTCTATTTCTCTTTTTTCACCAAGTTCTTATAAAACTGCTTTGAACACATCCTGTGCATCTGTCAGCCATGGGAGAGACTGTGAAGACTTAGGCAAGGAGACATCTACAGTTGAACTCAATTTTCCCCAACTGTCAGAGCCCTTATTTGAAAATTTGCATCTTTCATAAAAGAAATTACAGATTGTAGATGTTGCTGATCAGTTTGGGAGGTCTGGCTCCAGGTGTGACAGTGGATACTGCATTTGGCTAAGCTGCTTCCATTTGGCTAATAAAATCATTCTCTCTTTTTGCCTTCTTGTGGCTCCTGGAGAGGTCACTGCTCAGGCACTGAGAGCTGTGTGTGCAAGTACTCCAGGGGACAGAAAGGCCTGTCCTATTGTGATGGACTTGTCAGTAAGTGGATGCATGAGCTGTGACACGTGTAGATCTGCCTTTAGTGGAAGGATTGGAAGCAACTGCAGTGGGCATCCCAAATCCTGGCTTAAGTTTCACACAGTCACTACAGCTCACATGGACATTCTGGGTAAATTATCTTCCATTGCTCAGAGACCCTTCAGTGGTGTCCAAAGATATGCACGAGCTTTTTCTAAATATTTAAAGATTATCAGATGGGCATGGAGAAAGGATTTGGACCACTGGAATGCATCTCCTTGATCTGTTAAGCTCTGTGGTATGCCAGCTGTGAAGGACTTGTTTAACCAGATCCTCCTTATTTTATTGACTGCAGGGAGGAGAAAAATTTTCCTTAATACCACAAGGAGTTAATTATCAGAGCCTAAATCACTGCTTTCCACAAGAAGCTGGTGCCTGGTTCCCGTCTCCAACTGCAACAGCTCTGCACCTCACCCAGCCTCACCACAAATTCATGTTTTGTTTCAGGAAATATTCCATGCTTCATATGGGGTGCAGTAAAAGTAAACAGTTTAGTGAGAAGATACATTGGAGTATCCAGAAAATAAATGACTCAGTACCACATTTAGTGACAAACAATGAGGGATTAAAAAAGTCTAAATACTGTTTTCTGGTTACATCAGCCTTCTACATGGAAGAGTTCAGTGGCTGCTGCATCACCCATTCTGTGATTACTATACAGTGAACAGGAATTATTACCATTTCCATCACTGATTATTTTTTTGCTGTAACAACTGCACTGCCTTGACAGATAGAGATGGATGTCTGTTAGTTGCACTGTATGTATCTCAGTGTCTCAGAAAGAATTGTCTGAAAGCTGAAGCTTTTTACAACCAGATTTAATCTCAGAATAGTTGTACCTTGCTCACAAAATGGTTGCCTTCCTTAGTTCCCTGAATTCTCCTTTTCTCCTTCCATATCCTGTTCTCTTCCTCAACTGGAATAGTTCATCTGACTGAATCGGTTTGCTAAAAGAGCTCCTCAGGATTTTCACACAGAGCTGCATCCCAGGAGAACTGGGATGACCAATATGACCCATTTTGGTCATACTTATTATCCCATTCACTCCCTCTGAGAGGGCTGAGTGTGCACAGGCAGGGGCTGTGCCATGGGTGGTGAAAAGCCCTAAAGATGGACAGAGCTGCAGCAGCAGAGGAGCTGGAAAGGCTGCAGAGAAACTTCTAAGTTTTATATTTGCAGGTTTATTATTAAATATTAACAAAGTGACTGGATTGGAAAGTAAATGAAGAAAAATGTTATTTGCTGGTGTGTCCCAGTAAAGCTGAGAACATTGAAATCACAGCATATGTTTTCTCTCTTCTTAAAGACTGTAGATTATTACAAGCAGACTTTATTGTGGTCTATGATTTTGGTTTTCTGCTTCTGACTATGCCAAACAGCACTTTTTGTTTTGTTCAAACACCAATCAGGAACGGTATATTATCAAGCCACAGTGCTGTGACCTTTGCATTTAAAGTGAATATTCTAGCTACTTGGAGCCAACACATATATTAAATTCTAAGGCTGGAAGAAGGGTGAAACACAGAGGACATGTTTTTTAAAATGTCTTGCATGACTAAAGCTCAGTTCTTCATTTCTGCCCAAGATTTCTTGATGTTGGTGCATGACTACAGATTTCACCAGGATGTTATACAAAGGGCATTCCATCTATTTTGGTCAACAGCCAGACTGTTAAATTTCTAAACAGCTGTCCAGGACTGGATGAACACATGGGCTGAACATGTCTTAAAATAACAAATGAGTTGCTTTAATGCTGTTTCTTTCAGTATAGGTATGGTATAAGTACACAATTAAAATTTTTTTTTTTTTGCATACATGTGAAAGATAGAGACTGTGAGTAAAGTTTCTGAAAGATAATAGTAAGTCTTACCTTCAGGACAATTAAATCCTTCAGTGTACTAATTAGTTTTCTTCCTAGGAGAACACATAACAATGTTGGAGAACTTTAATACAAGAGGATTTTTGTGTGTGTGTGTGTGTGTGTGATTTCCCTTCTTTCAAGGAAGTGATAGATTGGACTGTATTTCAGTCAGATTAGTTTCCCATTACATCTCTCTGTACATTAGTACAAATATTTGCCACAGAATAATCTAAGGGATAATGCAGGAAAGAATGCATGGCTTGGAAAAAAAGGAGTTTGCTTAAATAGAAGTCCAAGAACCACAAAACCAATCAGGTCAGTAAGGGCCTGAGAGAATCCAGTACCAATACTTCTAATTTGGACTGGAGAAGAAGCAGTCTTACACTTGAAAACAAAACCCAAACCTTCAAACTAAATTGAATCATATGGGTATGGCTGACTGCATATCTCTGAGAAGTTTGACAGCTGTCAACTCTATGACATACAGATGCAACTGAAAAATACACCCGAAGTTCTCCTTTTTATAATAGCACCAAAATGCTTCTGGTTCTGGAACATAGGGAGAGTCACCTCTCAAAGGCTGAATTTGAGGACTTAAAGCCTAAATCGCTGCTCATAGCTGCTTTTTAAAAAGTACATATTAAGAAAGTTACATTTCATTAGCTGTCCCCCAAATTTAGTAGGCTTTAACACTGTTTCTAAATTACATACAACTGGTTTGAACCAGACCATGTAATTCCAGACTACAAGCTTGTTTTCTTTCATGATGAGAGCAAAACACCCTGAGGAAAGTTTATCATCCTTTTTTTCCCCAAGTACAGTTCACTGATTTGAACTCTGTAAAAGACTCAAGGGAATAGGCCCACAATGAGGGAGAAGCAAGAAGATGGCTTAGACCAGGTCATACAGGTTTTTGTAAGTATAGCAGCAAAGCTTAGGCAGCTCCTAACCCTTCTTGTTTAAACATGCTTTTGAAGTATGCATATGTGGGTCATAAAATCTTCTGTTGTGTATCCCTGTGCAGGCTGTTGAGATCAGTCAACAAAGAAAGGTTTCACTTAGTACCAAGTGTGATAGGGGTTTAGGGAAATGTGATTATTAATGAGCATTTAGGTGGATCTCTGTGTAGATTCACTCCTAATGAGAAGATCAGATTTTCAGATGTGAAGTGAGCTTTAGCCCATATTCTTATCTGATTTTAGTTTAAGGCTGAGATCTATGCATGTGAAACTTAAACTCCTGGTAATTAAAATCCATCTGTCTGTACTATAATCACAGAACTGTACTGAGAAATGTTTTCATTAATTCCTGATCTGCCTGTTTTGACAGCAGCTTAGTTGTCTGATAACACAACGAGACAAATTAAATCCTGCTTCAGGCAGTACACAGACCACATTACTCAAAAAGAGAAATTAAAAACTCTTGAACATCTGTTATTATCATGAATTTAATATGTAGAACAACTTCATTATTTTACTTCACATATTTAACTTTACTATCTAGGAACAAGAGAATGCCTTGTGGTTTAGAAAACTGGGTTTTGGGGTAAAAAAACCCCTGTTATTTATTCTCCTATTTGCCATTGATTCTAGAGTGACTTTAAGCAAATAAATTAGTCTCCTTGTACCTTAACTACCCTGTCTGCAAAATGGAAATATTATTAGTGTTATCTTCATGAGGTGCTGGGAACATTAATTAGTTTCAAATTTGCCCCATCTGGAAATGGCAGAAACAAGCACTTTCAGACTAGTGAATTGAGTCTCAGTATGTGGAGGAAAGAATTTGTAAGTTTTTTATTTCAGAACATTATTAAGGTTTTGATCATAGAGAGAATAGTTACAGCAAAGCCTTTAAATGTGGCAGAAATCCTACCATATTTTTCACTGGCCTGGATAGTGTCTCTTTTAACTAGAAGATATTAAGGTGCAATCTTACTATAACTGGTGCAAATAATACAAAATTGCTTAGCTTTACTTAATGTTTTTAACATGGATTATCACCATGTTTTTGTGCCTTTTCTTGATAAACAATGTTCATAATGAAAACCATTAGTGGCACAATACAAAGAAATGTAACATCCCTCTTACAACTTGTGTTTTGTAGTTCACCCCACAGACACCAAATTGACCCTCTGTGGTCCTGATCACACAAGAGTCCGGAGGTTACAGCACTGATGTACCATTTCAGGTTGGCACAAGTTGCAGTGTGCCTGCACTATGTGCCATTGTGTGCAGTGGACAAGGACCCCAAGAAGGAGGAGTAAAGCACTGGGATTTAAAGGAAAAATAGTTTTTATACTGAAACTACACAGACTCTTTTGATTACTAATATAAGTCATTAAGCACCACCCCCACATTGCTCTTAATGTATACAAATGCACTGCTTTAGCGAGATATTTTCTCTCTGTGCAAATGAGCTAGAGCTGAGCAGCACACTTTAGAAGATTCTCACAAAGGGAAAGCACACTCTCATTGCAGTTAGATGGATTTCACCTATGTCTCCATGCAGAACAGAAAATATTTTGTTCTGCTTTGTAGCAGAGAACTATTGTAGATAGAATCCACCTGTAGGTACCAATCAGAAAACAAAATTAATTGGAGAAAAAAAAAAAAAAAGAGAGAGTTTCCAGATATGTAAAGGTAAACAAATAAGACATAAATATGAGAAAGAGAAAATGCAAAATTAAAATTTGGGTAGAGGTATAAAAATAATAGTGAGCAGTTGTAAAATGGAGAGTAAGTAAATTGTCAGTCTTTACAGAGAGTACAAATCAGATGTACATTTTCTAACTGAATTTTTGACTGCATTGGTATGAATTAGCTCCATTGGATTAAACTCAGTTATATTTCAGGTCTGTGTTATACATGGTATAGATATGCTTGAAAAACATTGTAAATGCCAATAAATAAAAATCTGATTTGGAATATGGGAAACACTGGTGAATTATGGAAACAAAGACCGTTATTAAATCAGAATTACAGAAATCAGGTTTTAATAATCTGTCCAGTAAAAAGTACAATAATGATACATGTCATTTTATATGTCATATAAGAAAAGAAAAACTACACACCATATTGTAAAATAGCAGATATAGATATTCATAGGTAAGGCTACTTTCTACTCCATATATTTGCTATTCAGTCACTAACACATAGTCCAAATAAAACCAGTAGAAAGGCTGCTCTAGATACTTTCACAATGAGATCTGACCTTCCAAAAGAGAATAGATGACTTCCAAAAAAAATGGCCTTTCATAAACCTTGAGGATGGTTTCTGTGGTATTTCTCTGAAGAAAATAAAATTTACTTCAATCTAATTTCCTTAAGAGATATGCCCCGTTTTTCTCAAAACACTATTACAACTCTGCAGAATATTGTACAGAATTTCATGATTAACATTAACTGGAGAACACAGGACCACAGGTGATAGTATCTTTAGAACAAATGATCATCTGTAATGGATGGATAAATTATTATGATGAGTCTCCAATGTTTGTAAGTTTTAATGTGTCTTTCAAAAGGAACAGGATATGTACACTGAACTCCTTGTTTCAGATGAATTAACCACCCTGTCACAGATTTTTCTATTTTTCAAAATGTAGACATGAATCAAACTCTGGAAGTGTTATAAAAGAACTTCTTCCTTACTCTCCCTGCCCCCAGTGTCTCCTTTGTTTTTTGTGATCCTCAGAACTTCAGTCTCATTAGAGAAATGCCTATATTAACAGATCATGTGACAATAAATGATGACCTGTCACAAAGTGCCTCTTTATTTGTCATCTCAGTCACTTGCGACACCATCTAAATTACATCTTCTGCCTCAACAACCTTCTGTTCCTACCTTCCCACTGAATGAAATGAAATTAAATGCTTTCTGGACAGTGAAAAAAGGAGCAGATTTAAGCATTTACAGTGTATCCATAAGGACATTTAGCATATCAGGTATATAATAATTTTCACCATATCTCCTTATATCTCTGTACTCTCAGTAAAGTTGTTCTACCACAAAATAAGTCAAAGTCATCATCCCTTTTGTCCATTCACAAGAGTACTTGTTGATCTGAAGTAAAATAAGAGGTAAAAGACCAACTATTTAAGGAAGGTTTACACACTTTTTCAGCTTCATGCCTGATATATTAACTGATAAATTACCAAAACCTGCCACAACAAGAAGGTAGAGGTGCAGAAAAGCATTCTTTATGCTACAAGAGGCAAGGCTGTTGTCAGAGCCTGCTTTGTCCATGGTTTCTTGGCCATTCAAAACCTCTGGTGTCTCACGTATCCACATCTATTTTGAAATCAATTTTCTTTCTGTTCTTGTAGTCTTTATATCATATAAGCCCATCTGAACATAATCCTTTATTTTAAATCCTGATATCTTCACCACTGTGTGTTCTGACACCAACCTGTCCCCGGTCAGCTCATGCAGCGCACATCCTCCAGATGTGCTGTGATGCTGAATTGGCCTTAGGCATCTTCTACTAAAGTGACGAAGAGGAAGAGAACTCTTGAAGGGCACAGGAGAGGCTGTAGCTACCAATGACTGACCTTAACCTGGGCACACACAACCCAAAGTTTTAGTGAGAGCAGGTTCTGGCTGGGGGATGAACCTGTGTGCTTTTGGCCTATGTATGAATTAGTGGAAACTTACTTTGTCCTGATAATTTCTGTACTCAGTGAAATAAGAGGAAAAAAGCATTTCTGGAAAGGATAACATTTACTATGATTTGGAACAGTATTCTGACACAAGTTGCCCTGCTAGGAAATGATGAGCTATGGCAACTGACAGGGATGCCAAGGATAGCCACACTTTCTATACACTGGAAAAAGGGGCTGTACACCTTAGAAAAACATTGTTTATGCAATTAAATAATTTTCCGCCTTTGCCAGATTGCTGCAGAATCCATCTTTAGCAAGCCATGAAACTAAATACAAACACTCTAAGAAATATTTCAAGTTCCTCTGAGTGTTTCCAACTTGAACCCAGTAAATTGCCGTCTTGGAAAATAGTTATTCTTTTGCCTCAAATGTCTTTGCCATGAATCACAGGTGGATATTCACAACCACTATTTGTTTTGAAAGCAGAGAATGTTTCTTTACTCAGCTTTATGTGAAGTAGTTCAAACATTCTCTAATATGAGCTACATGTAAATCAATTTCAGCTTCGGGACACACCCCTACATTCCCAGGTCTTTGCAGTTGCAGGAAACCTTGAGTTCTTCAAGATTGGCCAAAGAAATCAGTTGAAAAACATCAACATTACCTACTTGACATTCTCCCTTCTTTTTCTCATTGTGTTACAAAGGCAAGGTTAAAGGCTGGTTAATAAATATCTGTACAGTGCAGGCCTGATGCTTGTACATTCCTTTTGTAATTATCAGCTAAATAGAATTGCTACTGAACACCTTCAAATGAAACCATGAGGAGAGAAAGGTCTCTGCAGAGAAAACAGGCATGAAGACTGACATTACTGAAGTATTAGAAAAATAAAACAAACTGAGCCAACCCCAAGAAAGTGACCTGTTGGTTTTTAATCCTAAAGACAATTAAATTCTTAGAAAAATTTTACTAAGGACATACTTCATTTTGTCTTACTTGAAGTGTTAGAATCAAGATAAATTTCTGCAAGATATGCTGTAACTCATCTAACAGTTATGGGATGAACACCCAGTGGAGTTCATGGGAAGTGAGATAAAATTTCTTTTACATTAAAGAACATTTTTTTTTTTTTTTTGGCCTTCCTGGTCTTAATATTTATTCTCTAAAAGGGTACAAGTATCCAAAGTAAAATCTTAGTGGTAATTTTGTAAAAATTCCTTTATTTTGCTTTCTGCACAGTACTCTTCTGGACAAAACCAATATAGATAAAAGGATATTTGGATATACTTTGCAGTCCAATTTACAATTTAGAAAGCTGATTTGATTATTAAGAAACCTAGAGGATACACAGCTATTGCACAAACACTGGGGACTGTTTGGTTAATTTACAGTCTTTGGTTATTAATCTCTTAAGAGGTTGGAGATCTTGTGGTGATGTTTTGCTTGTTGGTAATTTTTTTAAAGCCCTGCGAACTACAAAAAGTCTAAAACCTGCAACTGTCCTCACTTTTCATGAAGTTTGTTTGAATTTAAATCCCTTGCTTTTGCACTCCTGCCTATATGCAGGCAAACTTTTTTCTCTCCATGGCTTCCATGAAATTGTCATGAAGAAATCATAGAGGAGTAGAACTTCCGGGCCATCAAGATTCTGTTCCCAGAAAAAAGGGTAGCAATGTGTGCTCATTTTTAAATTGCAAGAGGTTAGTGTCTGTCTGAGTACACTTCATTTTTCCTCTGTCTTGCCAGAAATAAAAACAAATACACCTGGTATGGAAAAAACTTGTGTATAAATACAGGAAAAAGGGATACCCCTTGGCAGTTCATGAGGAAGGTCAGACTGAGGCTAAATAAACAGGATACTTTTCTCATCCACCAAATGATGAATTCCTAAGTGTGTTATGCCTTAATCAAATTAAGGAATGAATTCTGCATTAGTCCCTGAACAGTCTAATTCCAGAAAGTCTCATTTCTCCTGAGGTTCTCATCAGTTCATCCTGCTCATCCACCATAAATCAAATCACTCTTCTTGGAAGTACTTTTCAGTGTTTTTACTCATGATATTTCAAAATTTGACTCAATTACCAAACCAATGTGAATCATAGTTTTTTTAAAGAGAAGTAATATTCCTGTCCTCTTGGTTGGAGGGGGTTAGAAGAAATATTCTATATGTGAACTGTAAGTATCTGAACATTATGAGAAAAAGGAGAATAGTTTACAGATTCTTATTTTCAAAATATCTATGTTAAACTACCATTAATAGCTGAGATCTGGACCACGCTGTCTGTACTGTCAGTGTTGGTGGTAACACAAAGAACAGAGGAAACTTGTACTGGGTCTGGCTTTGGTAAAGTTAACTTTCTTCCTAATAGTCTGCATGATGCTTTGGTTTGGATTTGTGGCTAGACAACTGCTGATAACTAAGCAGTTCTTGCACAGCATCAAGGTTTCTCTCTTTCCCAATCTGTGGTCTGGAGGCTGGGGTTTGGAAATGGCACAGTCAGGGCAGCCAACTGAATTAACCTAAGAGATGTCCCATGCCAGCTGATATCATGCACAGAAATAAAAGCTGAAGGGAAGGAGGAGGAAGAAGAGATGTTTGTGGTGTTTGTATTAGTCTTCCCAAGTAACCCTTATGTGTGCTGAGACCTTGTTTTCCAGGAAGTGGCCAAACATCTGGTTGTCAGAATGCAGAGCAGTGGAAACTTACTATTTGTTTTGGTTATCTGTTCAGCTTCTTCTCCACTTATTAAACTACCTTGTCCCACAGTTTTCTCCTTTCTAGTATTTCTGTTCTGTCCACCTGTCCTCTGAGACACAGAAAATGAATAAGTGAGTGGCTGTGTGGATTTCATCACACATTTAATCATATTCTTAAGACTACTCTGCACAAATTTTGTTCCCTGTCTTTAGTATTTTTGGGTTTAGAATCATAGATATTAGAATCATAGAATCATCAGATTATTAAGGTTGCAAAAGACCTCTAAGATCATTGAGTCCAACCTTTAGAAGTACAACCTTCTATTATGAGAAATAGAAGAGTATGATTGAGCAATAAAGTTCTAGTAAAGGGTATTCTTGAAATTATTCCGTGCCTTTGGACTCTTAAATCCTCTGCTTCCCATCCCTCCCCCATATTTGCAATATTCTTTAATATATAAATACAGGGAATGCTGCATAAAATATATATATTTTCCACTGGATATCCAAAATCTACATGAGTATGCAGATAAGGATGTAAACATTACTAATACAAGGAAACTCATACATAAGAAGGGAAAATAAACAGTTTTTAAGAAAATTATTTAATGCCTTCCATTTCAAAATTAGTTTCCTCCTTTGATTGTATTGGTACAATCCAAACTTTGAAGTCCCAAGGGCCTGAAAAATGGAAAACCAAGGGATTTACTGACATTATTTTAGTGTTCTTAGGTCAGTTCATCATGTTCCTGGCTTTTCTCTTATTTTTCTGCATAGATGTGTAGAGTTCAAATTTGTGACAAGTAACATTGAATAACTTGCATCTGTTTGCCTTTACTAGTCTAGAAAATTATTGCTCCACTTTGGCTAATGACCTCAGTGTTCTAAACCACTCAAAACATTTTTAGTATTTTGTTTATCACAATAAAGAGAAGGGATATGCAAAGCATGGTGTGTTGTTTTAATTCCAAAGTCAACACTTTTGTCATGATCCATGTGACAGCTGCTAACTTCCAAAAAGTTACTTAGAAAATCTTGTATTGGAGTCCAGCTCCTTGGTCAAACTTATACCAACCTTTTGTTAATCATTACCTTTATAAGTAGATTAAACTCTTAAAATGAGAAACATGGTGAAAAGTATGCCATTTTGAGATAGTAGGAGAAGAGAGGAAGCATTGCAACCACATACTTAATCATCATGGAGGATTTGGCAGAAAATATGGAAAGAAGATCACAGGCTGCACAATTGCAGGAAACTGAGAAATGCAAGGAGATCTTTCACAGTGATTAAAACAAATGAGACCCATTCATCACTGGATTTCTCCTCAAATTTAAGGGCTTACACATGCATAACTCAAATTATTTCGAGGTATCTCACATCCATTATCCTACTTAAGTTATAAAAAATGTTTTCCTGACTTGTTAATAGCTGTGACTTTGCTGTCTGTCTTGCTGATCTGATAGAAAATGTCCTGTGTACAAGGCAAAGGTTTCAGTAGAATCACATGCCTAAACATATTGTTCCTCCTTCAGTTAATCTGATTGCACACTTCAGTTTTTAGAGCATATTTGTTTTGTTTCTCTGCTTTTCTTCCTGAATCAACAGACTGAAAACAGACACCGTCTTCTTTTTATGACATCTTGTGTTTTTCATATTTCAGAAACCAACAGACAACTTAGGGCTGAAAAGTGCTGACAAACAGCAGTTGCTCAAGAGACACTTTTGATGTGGAGGGAATTTGCTTTTTAAGACTATAGGAGAAAGGCTGTGCAAATACCACTTGTGCTCAGTGGGATTTCTTGTGGTTGACTACCTATTGGAGGTTGCTGACACCATCAAAGGCACTGAGACCCACTAGTCACTTCCCAGAGAAACACAGGCAAAACACAGGCAATACGTACCTAATTTCACAATAATCTTCTGAGGTGGGGCTTAGCTCAAGAAAAGTTACTTAAGGAAATGATGGTCAGCTTGGGGGAAATGTCAACATTCTTATGCACATCAAACAACCTTAGTGACTGTAGGGGGACCTTTTTTTTTTTTTTTTTTTTTTTTTTTTCAGTGAGAACATGCTTTCCTCTGTGCTACACTGAGCTTCTCAGTGAATTAAAGCCAAAGGAGATAAACTTTATACACCACGAGGTGCAGTTCCAAGGGCAACTCCACCTGAGTCAGTGAGGTTGTTTTTCATGTGAGAATTCTTATGAGTAAACATTTGTCAAACATTCCTGGGTTTGATGAGCTCTATCCATCAGAATTCCTTTGGCTCCAACTACTACAAGCAGGCACTGCTCTGCTACCATTGGTAAAAATTGTAGCTACAGATAATACCAAAAAATAATGTTGGGAAAGTACAAATTTAAAATGCTGATGATTTTTCAGATTTTTTAGGAAGAAAACCCAAACCTTCAAATGCAATAAGAGGGTCAGTGTTTAATAAGGCCGGACACTTACGCAGATATTTCCAGATATAGTCTTTCCAAAGTACATTATTTTGCTTTTGCCTGTCTCACAGAGCACTCTTGCTCTCTTTCTTATATCAGTTAAGGAAACATAAAAATAAGTGAAAGTGAAAATCCACTGTGATCTGAAACACCTCAGCAACTGATGTGACACTGAAAAAGTTGGAAGTATCTTTTGTATCACATCTTTTGTAATGTAGCTGTTGTAAAGTAGTTTTCAAAGATATCTTGTTTTTCTAGCTCCACTTATGAAAAAAATTGGATACACCACATGAAGAACTGTGATTTACTGCATTATTCTTGCACCATATTTTGAGAGAGATGAAAAAGCTGGAATGTTTCTCAGCAATGCTACTCTACTGAACAAAAACCAGAATGAAAATGAACGACATATTTCTACATTTGAGAAAAATAATTTGGTGGGGAACAAGTATATAGGAAGTATGATTTTTACTGACATAACAGAAACATACCTGGTTGAAGTTTTTGCTTGTTTAAAAGAAGAAGTCTATATGTAATGCCCGATCCTATGTTTTTCTTCATACTTATTTAGACATCATTTTGCCATCCTTATCTGCCCTGCTTGTTTCATTCTAGATATGCTTGTTAAGTATTAACCAAGAATAGGTCACATCATTAGAGCGATTAATTTTAGATAAAACTTGTATCAATATGTTTCTCAATGGGATTTAATACAATACTTGCTTTGTTAGTAGATCCGGACTTTAAAATAGATATAGAGAAGGTTTACCTGGGGATAATAGAGACTGTACTAGGTTTCTGGGGATTTACCTTTGTATTGGTTGTATACTGTGGCTTTCTACTAACATAAACCTTTTGGGTGACCAGTAATACCCTGGAGATCTAATCAGTTATATATATATAGGTCAGTTTTATTTACATGGTGGAAGACTTATTAGTGATATATACTTACCTTTAAACACCTCTTCTATTCTAATTTTAACATCTATTGCTTCTTTATAACTTACTGTGAAAACTGTAGAATTTCTTGATGTTTAACATGGCCCCCTGAATGTTCACATCAAGCTATTGAAGCAAACTCTAAAACAGTTGGAGTGGATTGTAAAAACAGGAATTAAAATTGTTCTTGGTAGGCCTCAGGTCCTAGTACATACTGCCATTGCTCCTCTGGACCTGGCAGACCTGGCAGTTATTAGCAGCAGTGAGGAAAGCAAAGCAGGAGTGCTGAGCTGTGTTTAGAAGGACATCCATTATTTGCCTGCAGAGTGAAACCAGTCTGCAAAAGTGCTTACTAAATGGGAAAGGAAACTTTAACTTGCCAGACAAAGGCAAAACTATAGAGCTGGATTGTGCTAATAGCTTTCATTTTAATTTTTTTTTTAGTTACATACTTCACAAATCCACATTTTCCTTCTCTAATATATATAGCTATCAGATGTACTTATTGTGTTGTACTGACAGCTGCAAGAATGACTGGTTAGTGGGTGAACTTCCTCTGGGGAGACCTAGAGCTGTGAGGCAGGAAACGCTGGTGAGCTGCACTGCAGCTTTGCCCTGCTGCAGAACACTGCCTCCTGCAATCAGAGGATCATAGAATGGTTGGGGTTGGGAGGGACCTTCAGGATCATCTAATTCTGACCTCCTGTAATGTGCCAGGACCTTCCAAGAGCCCAGGTGGCTCAAGGCCCCATCCAACCTAGCTTCGAATACTTCCAGGGATGGGGTAGCCACAATTTCTCTGGGCAACCTGTGCCAGTCCCTTACCACCCTGACCAGCTCACAGCCCTCTTGGAAACTGGCATGGCTATGCCTTGGCTCTGTAGACTTTGCCACTTAAAAACCAAGACATGATACTTCAACTAAAGAAAGACAACACAACACAGGAGCTTCTTTCTTTCATTCTTTCACATGGGTTAAGTAGTGTCTTGCATTGTGCCTTCAAAGACATCAAAATATCCCTAATATATCTTTTAAAAGTTTCAGGATCAAAGACAAGTAAAATCCAATGTGGTTTAATGCTTGTGAAATTCTGGAACATCTCTAGGGTTCACAAAGCTTGTTTTAACGTGAAAATATTTTTCCTTTAATTAAATCCCCTGTTTCCCAGCCAGGGTGATTCAATTTTATATTCAGTTAAAGCAAGAGAGTGGTGTGTGTTAACATAATCTGAAACACACACAACAGAATGGGAACAGAAAACAGGATGCTAAAAGTCTTCAGACATAAAAAAGCAAATTGCTCATTAGTAAACAAAGTAAAATAGCAACTAAAAAGGCATAACAAGACTTCTCTTGCAACAAAATCATTGGTGTAATTAACTTTCTTAAATAAGCAGTGTTGCTAGATTTGGGTGCTGATATTCAACCAGAGGAAATTGTCATAGAATTTTATAGATCCATATAAGTGCATATTTGCTGAAAGCCTGCCCTAAAATTACTGGTTAATTTCTGGAATTTTTATTTTTGTGAGGAGGCAAGTAAAGAGATTTCATAGGAGAAAAAAAAAAAAAAGAAAACTAAGGGATTGACTCACAAATCTAAAAAGGTAATGACGTGCTTAACTTACACATAACTGAACTGGAGTAATGTGACAAAATTAAGAAAAAGGGAAAACCAAATCAGAATATTCTTACTCAGAAATGTAACTTGTTGTGGCATCCTGTTCTGTGGTTCACTCTAAGAACTGAAACAGAAGTTTCTTTCTCATACCCCAGTAGGACTTGAAACTTCCCACTTAGATACGTTATTCCATGGACCTCAGATTTGACTCTACTGACTTTAATGCTTTCCTTTCATAGGAAGAACATAAGTAGGGTATGATTCCTAGCTAACTTTGAAAAATATTCTCATATGTATGTCAACTTTATTATTCAGTTTACCTGGATAACTGATAGCTAAATGAAGTGTACCAGAAAATGTGTTGGTTATTTTTTTTTTTTTAGAAATGTGAAGAATTTTATTGAGTTGTACATATTAAGATTAGGAAAATTGCAATTGATCTGATTTATAAAAATAATATAAGTCAATTAGAATCTTTTGTCCTTAACTCTCTTGGCATAAAGAACAGAGACTATCAACAAACATTAGGGAAAATGACAGGCTATAATACCACTCAAGGATAACTGTAGATATAGAAAAGGTATTCTGGAGATAACAACTAAACTGCTTTTGGCAGGTAAGAAAAATCCACCTGAAGTGATAAATTCTCACTTTAAAAAAGCATCTTAAGAGAGAGTGAGAGGTGAAAATTCAAAGAGGTGTCCAGTCACAAAAATGTAAATGTGAGAAACACTGGGAAAGCTTTCAGGAGTATTCCATGGCTTTGTATCTACACTCACAAAATACTGCAGATTTGCTTAGATAGATTTGTATTTGACAGTGGGATAAGTTCTGCAATAAGCTTCAGATAGGAGAAAGACAAAAACCTTGACTATTCTAGATCTCCTGCTATACTTTTAAGATTAAGCTGACCTTAAACCAGAGAAGCAAATAAAAACTGACAGATATCTGCCTTTCTTAGTGAAGATTTACCTTGGACACTGCCCTGGGAAGTGTCATAAAGAGTTTCCTGAAAGGTACTTTACTTTGGAGTTTTTAAAGCTTTTTGTTGGCTCAACAGACCCCTAATAACTGTTAGCTTGTCTGCCAGACCGCACTGTATTCTTACCATCAGCCTTTAAACAATTATTCTTTACTTTTTAACAGGGTTTCAGAGTAGGAATCATCCTTAAAGGTATGCAAACTACATCTGGACCAGTGTTTGGAAACCTTTGCTTTGTTTCACCAGTGCCTGTGGGAATTTTCATAGTTGTTCCTTTGTAAATAAAAGGAGTTACCGTAAAGTAGTAATACCCCTACTACTGGACTAAAGAAGTCTTCACCATTTCTCTTTCTGTTGCCAGGCCATCAAACTGTTCCCATTTATTTTAAAAACTTTTTTAGAAATCTGAATCTGGATGGGGATAGGAACATAAAGTCAACATTAGATAAGGAAACAACATGTCAGTTATTTAGCTTGCTAGTTCACCCTTATTTGTTATTACTAAATTAACTCTGCTCTGGAAAGAAGAGGAAAGCTATAATCAGTTATTTTTAATGCAGACTTAAAAAATTGTAGCCAAAGTAGTATTCTGGATTTCTTTACCTGATTACAGCCCCACAGTGGCAACTGCACTTAGAGAAATCCAAAGAAGTTGTTTGGGGGCAAACCTTTGCTTCCATGGCACTGAGCATGAAAAAACATAATAAAAAAATTAAACACTTGCTATTAGATCTTAAGATAGGTGTTGGGGGAGGGGGGCTTGTTTGGTTGAGTTTTCTTTTTTTATTGTTGTTTTGGTTTGGTTTGCTTGTTTGTTTGGTTTTTTACTGTAACATATTCATTTTAAGCAATAGAAATAGCTCAGCTTTCCTGTATTATAGTGTCTTAGAATGAATCAGGACACTGTAAAATATTCAGATGTGATTACTTCAGCAGCACAAATGTTGATTTGTAAGGCACTATCAGACAACATTCTCAAGGATGGTTGCAAAATTTGCTATAAGAGTTTGTTTGCCAACTGTCTGCTTGGTAAATACCAAGGGCTATGGGAGCTGTAGGAAGCTAGGTTAGTTTTCACTCTATCATCTTCTCCAAGGTCACCAGGAAGAAGATTTCCAATATTATGTGCCACCAGTTTCATGAACAAAATTTAATCAATTTCCTTTTCATCAGAATTGCTGTTGTACCAAAGTCCTTGCACAGACATGAGGGTAATTATATTTGATCCTATAGAGTTCTGTTTGCTGCCTCTCATCTCTGAAAGCTCGACTTCTCTGTGCAGAGTTGTTATTTATGGTAAGAACATAACACTTTATCCCTTCTGTAGAATTAACTTGTATTTGTCAAAATGCTCAACTGTTCTGTAAATGTTTATGTTTCTTGTAACCATAAGGGCCACCAACAGAGTATATGCAACATGCATCTACAATACTTTGCTTTGACCTGACATTCAAGTGGAGCTATTAATTGATAGAACTTGCTTGACACAGCATAGTTAGTAATCTTTCTCAGGTATGTTGCTTTGCTGTACTGCTAAGAAAGCTAACAGCGCAAAACTGTATCTGGTTGTGTGTTTTGTTTTTTGTTTGTTTTTGTTTGTGTTTTTTTTTTTTTTTTTCCTGCAAGAAATAATAGCTCTGAATCCTGAGTTTCTCATCATCTGCACTATACAAGGATAATACAGTAGCTCCACAATTGGTTTTCTGCTGGGATCTGATGTTGGCTGGATGTCTAATTGCTTCTCTCTAGCTGTTTAATTATTCCCTTGGAAAGTTTAAGGCCAAATGTCATCAGGTCCCATTAGAGTACTTCTGCATGGCAGAGGTGAAGCCAACTCAAACTGTTTTCCTGACACACGTTGTCTTGCTGAAGTGCCAAATAGGATCATATTCTTTTCTCTCCCTGGAAATGTCAATCTCTAATTGCGCATCAACCATAATCTTCCACTGTGGGAAGCAGCTTGGTGGATGTTCAGTTTGTGCTGGCTGGTACTTTTAGGAGAGCGTGAGCAGGTATTTCAGCATTTTAAAAGTTAATAGAAGCAGAATCTCCTTGTGAAGATGTTTATTATTTTGGAAGTCATTCTTTCAGGCACATTACTACAAGAAGAATCTTTCACCTCTCCTTCCCTAAACACTGCCTAAAGATGTCCAAGGTGTGATTGAAAACTCAAGAGAATTATGAAAACAGATTGCTATGAATCACTTTTTAATTACTATCTTTATACTGTAGCTTACAGGTGAGCAAAGGAGATCCCTATGTCACAGGACAAAGAGGATATATTCTCCTGAAAAAAGGCATGTGCTGAATATTTTTGGGGCTGTGTTTACATACACTGTTAGGGATGGATGCAAACCTGTTATGAAAAAGACAGTTCTTCTTGGGAGCTGTTTGGGTCCCATCTTTTTCTTCCCTAAGTGAAAGATTCCTTGAATGTGAGGACAACTGCTTTCAAATTTAGTTGAAAAAGCAGTTTTAAAACCAGAGATGCAAAAAACAAAGACTTTGTTCATGTCAAAAATCTGCTGAATCCTGTGTTATCCATCAGCCCATGCATAATTTAATCTGGCACCATTTTCAGTGATGTCATACCTGGAACGTTCAGCCCTGTGGAGAGAAACTCCCTGGGACGGAGCTGCTGCATGAGGTGGAGAGATTAGCAGATGTGGTAATTCACTCTTGGAAGTTCATATCAAGTTGCATATTTGAGTAAAGGCAGTTTCTATTCTTTAATACATATAGTTCTGGAGCAGACATATGTTCAAAAGGCAGGTAGCAGATGAATTCTATAGCCAGTTCTGGCTGAGTACTGCAATTTTAAGTAAAAGTGTTCCATTATGTAATTTCATTTCATGCTATTTCCAGGCAACTGGTTTTGCAACTGTGGGATAAGGAATGTCTGGCAAAATATGTTCCATGCAGATAAAACTCTGCTGCATTATAGTCTTCTTCCACCCAGCTGAGATAAACTGTGGTCAGTACTAGCACCGTGTGTAGTTAGGTGACACAGTCATTACTCGAGTGATGATGAGAGGTGGTGATAACTGACTGCCTATTAGTCAGAATGCCCCTACTAAATGATGGCCCTGCTGCAATGGATTTTGACAACCTTAAATGCAATAATGTTTGAAAAGAAGTTAAATTGCCGGGGTTACAGTTTCAAATAGATCTAGCTTTGGTATTTTTAGCAGTGTTGCTCATTGTTTAGTTTTGTGACCCTGCCCTGTTAGGGGCAAAAGCTTCAAAGCAGAACCAGGTAGTATTTAGTATAGCTGAAAATGTTATAATCTTGTGGTTTCTGATATGAACACAGCCAGATGGTGTAGTCTCTGTGGGGAAATTCATTTTGTACAGGGACTGTATGGGAAGAAAATACAGGTTTTGATCTGGGACATGTGGAATGACTCAGACTTGAGGGTAGGAAGATGCACAATGCAAACTGAAGTTCATCTGCTACTACCCGGTAGCTTATTTAGAGATCTCTTCTTAGTCTTTGCTCTTTCAGTATGACTCTGAAATTACTAATCAAGGATATATGTTTCATATCCACACACATGCATTCCCACTAAGAGGATTAAAATAGCAACAGATACTTACTTGACAGCTATCTGCTCTTTTCTCCTGGGACTGGTTACAATTTATGGCTGCCACTTTTTGACATTGAAGGTGTGTCAAAAGAGTGATAGATTCTCTGCAGCCAGGCAGCACAGAAGCATTAGGGTAGCTGTACTCAGCAGATAGTAATTGGTTTCCTTTGCAAGTTCAGTAATCTAGCAACAACTAGATAAAACTAATACTGCACAAGAAAAAAAATCCAGCATTTTCTTTCTCCTCCTCCCTCCTGCTTTAGTGGGGCTTTGAATTGGGATTGCTCAGCCTGAAGAAAAGAAGGCTTTGGAGTGACCTAATTGTGGCCTTCCAGTACCTAAAGGCAACCTACAGGAAAGATGGAGAAAGACTATTTCCAAGGGCCTGGAGTGACAGAACAAGGGAGAAGGGCTTCAAACCAACACAAAGTTTTAGACTAAGTACTAAGAAAAATTTCTTCTCTGTGAGAGTGGTGAGGCACTGTAAAATATTGCCCAGAAAAGAGGTGCATGTTCCATTCCTGGAAATGTTCAAGGCCAGGTTGGACAGGGCTTGGAGCATCCTGGTCTGGTGTAAGGTGTCCCTGCCCATGACAGGGGTATCAGAACTGGATGATCTTTGAGGTCCCTCCCAACCGAAACCATTCTATGATTCTGTGATTCATTCTCTTCATACTTAGAGTTTCATAAATAATAGCCACTATTTCTCTCTTACACATATACAACATCAGCAAAGTATTTCTCCTTTAATCTAGGAAACTACTACTAAATTGGTTTAGTCAATAAAGTCAAAACATCACCTTTTTGTAATTCAACATAATTCAATATAATCATCAGTGAAGAAATCTAACTGCTTGGAAGTCACGGTTATCCAGGTTGCTGAATGGAACTCACTATTTGCCAAAACAACTTCTTCTCTGCTCAAAACCTAACACTGTAAAGGAGGTCAAATAGGAAACTTTATGTTCTGAATGGAGCAGACCCTAAGGCCTGTCTGGTCTACATTCCCAGGTTCATTTTCATAGACTGACATGTGGAGTAGTGTTTAAAAACACTTCAGGCTTCAAACAGGCTAAGTCAGTTTCGTTCAAAGATCACTCTTCTAAAAGCAAGACCTCACACTGAAACTGTCTAAAATTGATTTTTAATGCAGCCACAGGACAGTCTCAATAGAAAGCTTCCTTTTCACATGTCATCTGAGGATTTTACAGATGCAAATATTCTGTGGCCTGCAATTCTGTATTTCCTGCGCTATTTGACAATTATGTAGCAAACTGACAGCAATTATTGATTCACATAGACTTTCAAATATCTTAAAATCTATAGCTTAAACTGGATGAAGAAACATAATCATGATGATAGTAAAACAGATCAATAACTCACTTCATCAGCTAACCTACTTTCAATAGTAAATGATGGCAAATAATTTAGAGAGCAATATGAAAAGCACTGAAAAACATTTAAGTAGTTATGTTGGACAATACTAACATTTCCTCTTTACCTAATGTTTGCTTAACCTCTAAGTTTTGTGACTCATCCTTAATTTCATGGAAGCAAAAGGCATGTCTGCTTTACATGTAAATATCCAGATGTAGACGCAAGTAGACTTGCAAACCCAAGTGAACCTCTATTTCTCCTCATTTCTCCTCTATGTTCTGGATGAAGAATAATTGAGGTTGAAAACTCTGAAGTACTTAGCCAACATTGCAACTAAGCATAGACTGTGAAGCCTATTGTTGTTGGCTGGACTTCGCGAACGAAGATTTTGGGATAAGCCTGCGCAATGGATTTTTTAGGTGAGGCACAGTGTGCACGGAACTGGCCCCACCCCCTTTACTCCTGAGGTTCATTTTGCCACAGCCGAGCAGCTCGAGCAGTGGCAGTGAGTTCCTTGGGATTCGAACCGGTGTCCTCAGAGGAGGAGCCGGCTCCACAGACGGCAACTTACACCACTCGGCCAACGCCCACCACCCATTTCAGATTAACATTAAAGAAAAAAAACAGCAAACAGAAAAGCAGAAAACACAAAAGCAATAATGTCAGGCTGTTGAGCGAGGTGGGTCAGACCCAGGTGGGTCAGAGCACCAGGGGAAGACCTCGCCTTTTCCNCCGGTGTCCTCAGAGGAGGAGCCGGCTCCACAGACGGCAACTTACACCACTCGGCCAACGCCCACCACCCATTTCAGATTAACATTAAAGAAAAAAAACAGCAAACAGAAAAGCAGAAAACACAAAAGCAATAATGTCAGGCTGTTGAGCGAGGTGGGTCAGACCCAGGTGGGTCAGAGCACCAGGGGAAGACCTCGCCTTTTCCTCTCTGCCACCGAATGACACAAATGTGGCACTGCAGCCATGTCTGCACCACGAGCTGGGGCAGGGTGTGAAGCCTATACTGAAAATGTAAACGTTGCCTAATTGTAAAATTATCTTAAGGACACACCTGAGGTGTCCTTTACCTCAGAAAGAGCATAAATGGGAATTGCTCATATAGTTATGTTTAAAAGTCAGTTGAGGACTGAGAAAGTCTTGTTGTCTGTATTTTCATCTTGTTCAGGAAAAAAAAAAGAACCATCAGTAAATTACTCTGTAATTATCGTGTATTATGCAAAAAAGCAATGATTCTCAATGACTGCTGAATAAAGAAGAGTTTTAAAACCTTAGACAAGTTAAGGAGGATTATTTGCTGCAAGCAGAACATGGAAGTGTGCATTTTCAATATATTTCCACAACCATTCTACCAGATAGTGACAAGATGTATTTTATTATGTATTTAATTGGGTTTCCAATAGAAAATTCCATTTGCAGATAGAATTTAAAACTACAGTTTGGGACTACCTCTCAATATTTGGAACAATAAGAGAAATCTACCAAAGAATGGCCGAAGGATCAGCTAAAATGTATATACATTTGAATGTTGTTCAGGCATTGGGAAGAACCTTTGTAGACTTGATTCACCTGTTGCGGTGTCCCTTACGATGTTGATGCAAAGCAGTTGATTTGTAGCCTAGAAGCCAATGAAGAGCGCAGTCTGCTGGTAAACAGCTGATTTCTCACTAATATCGCAGTTTTAGAGTTCTGCAGTGATTGTAATGTAAACATTGTCTATTGTAAAAATTTCTCAGAACATCAATTTAGGAAAAGTTTATACTTCTAAGTTCTCAGTCAGTTTGCAGATAGCATCAGGTTGTGTGGGAATGTAGATCTGCTAGAAGGTGGGGAGGCTTCACCGGGTCTGGACAGACTGGATTGATGAGCTGAGGCCAGTTATATGACTGGCTGAGGCCAATTATATGACTTGCAGCAAGGCCAAGTGCCAGGTCCAGCAACAGGGTTACTACAACCCCCTGCAGTGGGGTTCAGGCTGGGGGCAGAGTGGCTGGAGAGCTACTGGTGGGAAAGAGTCTGGGAGTGCTGATTGACAGCAGAGGTACATGAGACATCATGTGCCTGAGTGGCCAAGAAGGAATCATGCTCTGTATTAGAAATAGTGTGGCCAGCAGAACCAGGGCAGTAATTGTCCCCCCTGCACCGGGCATTGGTGAGGCCACACCTTGAATTCTGGGCTCGGTTTTGGGCCCCTCAATTCAGGAAGGACACTGAGGTGCTGGAGTGTGTCCAGAGAAGGGCAGTCAAGCTAAGGAAGGGTCTGGAGGACAAGTCTGATGAAGCGCAGCTGAGGGAGCTTGGAGGGCTCAGCCTGGAGAAAAGGAGACTCAGAACAGACCTTGTGACTCTCTACAACTCGCTGATGGGAGAGTGGAGCCTGGTGGGGGGTCTGTCTTCTTCTCCCAAGGATCACAAGAGAAAATGTCCTCAAGTTGTGCAAGGAGAGGTTTAGATTGTGTATTAGAAAAAAATCTCTTCACCAAAAGGATTGTCAAGTACTGGAACAGTCTGACCAAGGAAATGGTGGAATCACTGTTTCTGGAAGTGTTCAAAAATGTGTAGATGTGGCACCTAGTGACACAGTTTAGTGATGGACTTGGCAGTGCTGGGATAATGGTTGGACTTGAAAATCTGAGGGTTTTTCCAGTCTGAACAATTCCATGGTTCTATATATGTTTAGATGTCACAAATAGAACATTCTTATGATTGCTGTAGAGCCTATTCAAGACATGACCTTCAATATGAAATGAAACCACTTTCTTCATTCCCAACACATTGGATTTCATCACCTAATAAAAGGCTGGAATTTGGCTTTCTAGTTAGTCCTGCAGTTCTAGAAATGAATGAATTTCCTTGTCCATGCTTTTCTTGGAGAACATTGGGGAAAATATATCTAAGATAAAACAGAGTCCAAAGACCTGTTTTGCAAATGTGAGACTGAAAGATTGTCCTAGTCATGTTGAATTGCAGGGACTCCCCGTTAGAAATGACAATGTCTACAAGACCTATGCCAACAAAAATGGAAAGATGAACAGAAAGTAACATCCATGGTCTTCCAGGTTCTTTCATCTGCTTGAAAAGTGAAATGTTCCATGTCACTGAACATCACCAGCACAAAGTGGGACCTTATTCCTGACTCACAAACACTGGACTCTAGTTTCTATCTGAAAGGGTGTTACCACAATCACCATCTATTTGAAGTCATTATGTATAATTAAAAATCTGATGCTCAGGGTTGTCAATGGCCAGAGAACAAAATGCACAGATGTTTTAAATCTGTTGTATCTTTATACAACATTGTTTGCTTTGTATATCTTTTTAAGAGAAAAAACTTGCTAAGAAGCACTTCTTTCAAGTGTAGTTACAGACAACATAATGAGCGAGGAAAAAATAAAAAAAGTAAGTCCAACATTTGCTTTCTGTAGAGTCCCATATTAAGCATAATTAGATTAGACAATCAGAAGATGGCAAACAAGATATTGAATGCGATATGGGGATTTAATTATACACATCTGAGTTCTTAGTTCATGATGCTTATGAAGTGTTTTGTTACAGAGTACTGTGAAGGAAAAAAAAAATCTGTCAAATTAATTGAGATTTTAATTCTTGAATCCAAAGAAAATCTTTTGTATGATACATCAATATATGAAAAAAGGAATCATCTCTGAGAAAACACACCGAATTCTAATAAATATTTAAAGATGATGCAAGTGATTTGGTTTTGAGTGTCTGTAATTTCTAATTTGTTTTTTGGGAGACTGTAAACTTATCTATAGCTCACAGCAAATTCTTCAGTTACAACAAAAGTGACTGATATAATCATGTAATGGAAAGGAAGGGTGCTCAGTAAGTGCTGGCACAATGGATGACTTAGAAAAGGAAAAGACACTCCGGAAGAATATAATTTTTTACCATTTTTATATTGTAAGTCTTTGCTGCTCACTTGCTGACATGGCCTGTACTCTAGTAGAACTTTGACCAGTGTCTGCAAATACTGTGTTCTTATTGAGGCCTTATTTTCAATCAAAATGCTGGTGTTCCTTGATCCTATCTGTTCCTGCAATAAAATGGTAGAATGAATAGAGTGAGATCAGTGAAAACTTTTCAAATATGTGGAGAAACTATAATTTGCACTTCTTCTGTTGTGATAATTCATTACTTTGTCTAGAATTCTTCCATAAACATTTCAAACATGCCAGCATTATACTGAGAAATCAAAACATAGAAACACAAAATTTTCCAACATTGTTATCCAGAAAAACCTGGTAATCACAAAGTTATATCCATGAACTGAAACTCTTTTTTGAAAAAGATATCAAAATATTTCTCAGAAATCAACATTTCTTCAAAGATTAAATGTGAATCTTTATGGTATCATAGTCAACATAGGGGGTGCAAGATCTTCTGTCATGATGGGAACCATATAGAGACATGGAAAAATTCAACACTTGAAGATTCAAACAAAATTCAGTGGGAAGTGTTTTAATAATTAAAATATACATGAAAGTACTTCCTGACACGAGTTTTTTAAGTCAAGCCATTAACAATAAACATCATACAAAATATAATATGCAGTTACACAGTCATAGAGAAATATGTCAGGTTTTAAGACTTTTTGTAAAACCTCTCCCTCCAGGTAGACACCAGAAGTGGAAGTTCTTTCAGGACAACAGTGAGGAGTTGTGGAAGTTCAGGGATAATTCTGCTGCAAGATGAACTGTTGACTTCTCTAAAGGACTGGTTTCTCTTCTGTTGAGGACAGTGGAATTACTTTCTTCATTGAAAGAATATATTCTCTTCAGCAGAATTGTGCTCCTCAAGTGTCTGTCAGAGTCACAAATGTTTAATCCTTTGCATTGCTGCTGATAAACCAGCAACACTACAATACCTGAAGGGACATATGTGGGAAAGGCAGGGAAATTTGCTGGATTTTCCCCACAGATGTGAACACAGGTTTTGACACCTCAATTAATAGTCACTTCATTGACTATTCTTTATGACTTAGCTGAAGGTGATTTTTGAGGTTGTCAGACCTTTGGGTTACATGTCTTCTGAGGGCAGATTCTGCTTTCACTGCAAGCTGACCATGGACAAGACTTTCAGAAAGAAAACTCAAAAGCTGAGGCTCTCAATAATGGTATGATTTGCTCTGAGTTTTGACTGGCACTGCAACATGTCTGTGTATGTGAAAAAAAATCTATGTATAATGTGGGCATGTCTGTATATGCAAACTCAGAAATTTCTTTGTAGACTGTACACTAACCCTACTGAATTAACAGGAGGCACAGAAGAATCCAACAACTAACACTTGATTATTGGAGCCAAGTTCAGGTAATGTCAGATGAGTTCAATATAAGGATTTAACCATAGGAAGCTAGAGGAGTTCCATTCAGATAATGAATTTTATTTATTTATTTTATTTTATTTACAACACCAAGAACTAAAGAGAAAAATAGTATCCATATTGGACAAGTGTAAAAATTCCCAGTTTGCTTTCCCAGATGAAGACCATGAAAAGCTCCAACCATCAACCCAATCGATCATTTTAGGGTGTTGATTTTTATTTTTTTTTAAAACGTTGTAGAATTGAAGATACAAAGTGCTGCCTTTAGCAAGAAAAGAGAGAAAGAAAAAGCTCTTGCTAGCAAATGCTTTTGGTTGAGAAGTCCTCTGGAATGCTAGCTTAGATAAGAGAAGTGACAGTCATGCACTTGATATTTATATTTTTCATCATCTTGGTAGGAAATTTTGACTTTGTGACATATGAATCTGTTACTCTAAAATGGATTCAGATGTTGCAGAAATGCACCAGATTTCCCAGATCATAAAAATCATTGCCTCTAGCATAGAAAACTGTTATTTTTGTTACACAAAATAAAATCAATGTTAGGGTAATAATAAATAAAGCTACAGTCATAAATAGTCTGTTGACTTTGTTAAGTTTTATGTCATGTTTTGCATGAAAAATTCAAACAACAAAACCCCTCAAAAAGTTCTGCAAGTTCTCTTCATGTAGATGACTACTCAACAGTGAAAAAATACACTGGAATGAATCTACAGTGATCTTCTGCACTGAAACATAATTCCTCTCAGACCAAGGGAGGAAAGCTGATGTCCTCTCCATTATTTCTTCTGGGAATGATTTTTCAGTGAGTTAGAGAATATCTGCAATATCCTATCTTACAGGCAATCAGTATTCAAGTTATTAGTCCATTCAGAAAGGTCTGCTGACCAAGGAAACACATGGAAAGAAAATATGTGTCCTTTTCCATGGTCTGTCAGGAAGAGATCTAAGTGGAATGCAAAGTTGTTTGTTTGTTTGTTTGTTTTTTCTTTTGTTTGTTTGTTTTTTTTTTCCCCAAGGTAATGTCAGATACTTTTCTTTTCAAATATACAGCTCATAGCTGAAAAAATGACATATTCTGTTCTCAGAATACTGTCCAGAATGGGAGTCACCAGGGATAGACAGGGACCTAATACTTACTAATAGCCACTCATATTAGACATGAAAAGTTAGCATGGGATACTTTGCAAAGAGAAGGAATACCTATACCTTTATACTAATCTTTGTGATCTATTATCCGGTTTAGATTCAAAAAAAAGGCACAATATTAAAAGAAGCTCCCTCCCCACCCCCCCCCCGCCAAATACATTTGAGTCTTGTAAAAATCTTGCACAGAACAAAAACTCTTTCAGTTTTCTTCCACTGCAACACAGACATTCTGATCCACAAACATAACAATTACATGAAAACAGGGCTAGTTCTGAAAAGCAGACGTACTCCAGAGCATACGTGAATGAGGCTGTCTAGTTGTTCTTAAGTCACTCCATGAGATTGATAAAGTGTTCATAAAGTGAAGTCTCTGAAGAGCAAGTAGGTTAACGGTGCAAGAAACGAGACTGTAAGTAGTGAGAATTTACGTTTGGTTCAGGACTGTTTGATGAAGTATGGAATAGTGTTTACTTGTACACTTACAAACCTGTGACTAAAGTGAGACACTGATTACCAAGTGTGAAAATTTAGAAATCCTTGAACTCAGTCATCAGAACATGAGGCCTGTGATATCTTCAGACTTTTGCTGGATCCTGCTTCCACCTCATATCACCTACTGGCATCAAATCCCTTCCTTTGGTAACACCTTCTACAAAGAGCCAGGTTTAACATCAAAAGCAAAAATGACCCTTTTCCCATTAGCATGCAGAACTTCTTTACACTCCTCCTCTTTTAGTGATGCAAACATGTAAGATTTAGACACCTACTTTCCCAGAGAAAAGCAACATTTACCTCCCATCATTTTCTCCACCAAGTAACAGATTGACAGGTCGCATTAGTTTCCTGAATAGTCCTGCTCAGTTTAAGTTCTGACATCTTCATTATGTATCAATCTCTAATCTGAATGGCATACTCATAAGAGTTTTTTCAGACTATTGCAAGCTTGTTCTGCCCATACCCTGAGAAGTCAAAACCCATGTAGCTTATAATGTACTCCTTGACAAGTCTGAGCTAAAAATTTCTCTCGAGATTGTGAAATACATTAGCTTAGAGATGATGTCACCTAGCACAAATATGTGAGTTTGATTTGCCTACAGAAACCTCTGTGTGTTGCACTTGCATAGATATTCCTCTTAAGATCTTATTCAAACTGAATTATTTACAATTTTATATAATGGATTAGTCAGAGGTGACTTTTCAATTTTGACCTCCAAATTTCCATAGATAGCACCAGAAACACTGAGGTTAATCCTTGTTTTTGTAGGCCAATTCAACATTTGACATAAGTACTTCTATCTTCTGAGTGTCCTTTTGAATACTTAAGCTTTCTGGATGTGACATTTGGGGATATGATTTAGGGTTGACATGATTATGGTGATGCTGAGTTGATGGTTGGACTAGACAATTTTAAAGGTCTCTGTGAACTGCACTTTATATATAGTTTTCCTCCTACTATTGCAGCAAGTCAAACAATAAATCTAAAAGCTTGCTATTACAGGTAAAAAAATGTCTTAACACAGTGGGGAGGCTGAGGAGTACTCAGTAGAAAAAAATAATTACAGTGTTAAAAATTAAAAAGATTAATAGGACTATAATAGACTTAAATCCCACTTTCTTGGTTTTATGCTTTTGCCCCCACTGTTCTTGTACAAACTCATTAGAAGAGGATTGATTTAATATAGACTTAGTAGTGGCTGAAGGTGTAGTGCAGGCAAATATCTATAAAGAAAAAAAAAGTAAAAATAAAAGTTGAAGAGAAATACTGAGTACCTTTCAAACAGAGCACCTTCATTTTCAGCAAGATCTCTGCTGTTTCTCAAAATTTTGGAAAGGTTTTCTGATTACAGAATGGATTTCTCTTCCTGTTGTACTTTCCTCCAGTTTGTCTATGAGCAATTGTTGAAATAGATTTAAATGTGCAAATGGTATTTTGAATAGAGTCTGGAAACTGTAATACATCAGAAACAACAAAGAAAAAACTCTTTGAAATGGGAAAGATTGCAAAACAGGATAAACAACTGTGCCAGTTTTAAGAAGAACTGGGAAGTTCCTTCTGGTATTTGCTGTAGCAGAAATTTAGTTGGTTTTGGAACTTCAGTAGGCACTGATGCTCACCAGTATATCACTCCTTAATGTGTATTCAGTGACAGTGGTACACATGTACCAGGTACACACGTGTCTTCATATACACAAAGAGGTTCACCGGAAAGCAAACACAAGCCTTTAGAATTGAAACACTCTCTGACTTAATTCAACTGTTACACACTTTTGAATGGACATTCCTTGTCCTTCAATTGTTCAGTTTAGCAAGTTGCAATGTATTTAAAATTAATAAAGCCTTCAAAAAATGTCTAATCTCTATGAATATGAGGTAATTCACTAATATCTGTAATGAGGTGATACAGGATTAATCTACTCTCCATGTCCCTCCAACCAATTCCTAAAATTTATTTACCTACCTCAAGGATGTAAGAGCTTTTTACTCTTCCAACAGCATCAGCCCTTGCCTACAATATGTCTGCACAACTTCCTTGTCTGACTGGACCTACTCCTTTCCCAGCTTCTGTATCAACTGCATTGAAGACATTACAGAACTTTGTCTCTAAGGTCCAAACTAGTTACTGGAGGTCAACGTTATTTCTCTTTTCCCATTTTGATGCCATATTCCAGGTACAGAGCTGATAGCTCTGTGGAAGACATAAAATTAGACCCTTGCATAGAGAAAGCAAACAAGTAATACCCATCCAAGTTTTCATTAAGACTTCTAAGGAGATGCTATCACACAGACTTTGTGCTACATTTTATTAAATTATCTCACAAGCCTTAGACAATTAGACTGACAATTAATTTCTTTGAGACAGCAGGGAACTCTAAGACTGGCACCTCTGTCTTCTTTGATGAGAAGGAGAAAAAGCTGAATGTATCATCAAAGAAACCTTCATGGGACTCTGAGGTTTCTGTAACTACTCACATTGCCTAATTTCCTCATGAAGTATTTAACATTATGTACTGAAAATCAGAGTAACACAAACAACAAAGGTTTGGAGAGACAACACTCAGTGTGGAAGGTCTGCCTGGAGAAATAAAATTCTAGCCAGAACCTCACTCACTGGATCCTCACTAAAAGAATACAGAGGGGAGAAAGTGAGGAGCTATGTCTTGAAAATTAAAACCATCAACATATTGAAGTGAAAACAAAGGCATAGCCAGTTTCCTCAGTAGTCTTGTCTTCACTACAGATATGGGGTTAGCAAATTCCTCTCAACTAAAGAAAGTAATTATATTTGCTACAAGGGGACAATGAATTGTTTCAATATAATTGTTCTTACTTGCTACTGTATATTGCTGATAAAGTAACCACTACATAACAATTAACCAATGTTAATATTTACCATGAACAACTGTAGAAAGGACTCAGCTTTTACAAAGAGTTTGTTATATACCGTACACTGTCATGTGTGACTGTTCAAGAAGCTGCCCCTGAAAATGCACACAGTAGACTGCTAAAGTTGGGATGTTATTCATATTCTTTCACACCTTTGTCTACACAGCATATGCATGCCCTCTCCTCAATTCCAGGAAGAATAGCCAGACATCATTTTTCATCAGTTCTGCCTTTCTTGAGAAACTTGAAAATTCTCCTGATCTGTTCTTAGGTATGTGTTTTTTAATACTTGTCCTTTTAAGAGGTTCAGCTATACTCAGATTTGTTAATTTGACAAAAATGTAATACAAGAAGTGTCCTTCTAAAGGGGGACGATCCACATTAAAGTGAGCTACTCACTCCTAAATATCTTGAACAAAATATTTGGCCTATGTGCTTATGAAACAGCTGAATAGAAGCAACCAAAAAAAGAATTTCCAGGAGGCTGTCTTGAGTCAATTATATCACAAGCTACAGATATGTTTCAAGAGTTCTCTCACCCATTTGCAATTCATCAAGAATTCTGAAAGCTTGACAAAGAGCTTGAGCTGTAATTCTGGGTACCAACCATATTCCTCAGGAAATCTCCCTTCCAATAAACGGAGACAATGATAAAATGCACTTTGCTCCCACAGTTACTTATGAAAGAAAATAATCCATTCAAACAAATCACCTCAGAACCCCCCCAATAAGACCAGAATGTTAATTAGATACATATATCTGCTATTCTAAAACTAATGAAATTAGAAGTACATGGAAGAACACCTGTGACATGGTAATGATGGCTGTGACTTGCTGTTTGTGATATTTATGTGTGTGTATATAAATATGTATTAGGAAGAAATTCTTCACTGTGAGGGTGACAGGGTCCTGGCAGAGGTTGCCCAGAGAAGCTGTGGCTGCCACATCCCTGGAAGTGTTCAAGGCTGGGTTGGACAGGGATTTGAGCAACCTGGTCTAGTGGAAGGTGTCCCTGCCCATGGCAGGCAGGTTGGAACAAGACGAGCTTTAAGGTCTGTTCCAGCCTAAGCCATTCTGTGGTGCCATGATTTTATGATACATGTAATGAATAAAATGTGAACCAGTCATCTATGAAATTTTATCTGATGTTGACTTTTAGCTGTCAGAAAGTGTCTCTCTGCCCTCAATGTGACAGTGATTCAACATCTCACTCAGTAAAGGGGAAGACTGGCTGTTTCCCTGCTCCAAAGAGAAGGATGTTCTCTTTGCTTCCATGAAGAAATCAGTGTTATAACTTCATATGCTTGCTAACTTTCCTCCTCTCTCCCTGAAGACAGGGGAGTCAATTTGATATTCTTATACCTAGTGTTAGTCACTTAGTCACTTTTAAGACTTGGTAAAGCCTAGAAGAAATAAAATGTTATATATAGAGGCAGAATGTGCCATTTCTGAGGCTGTGCATATCATGCTGTTGATATTTCCAAGGTGGGAAGAAAAAGTTTTCAAATCCTGAACATTAATTGTGTTAGCATTACTAAATTTATAAAATAAGTTTCGGTTCTTCAAGAAATGACCATTTTCAAAAAAACATGCTGCATGTTCTTATACCTTTCCAATCATAATTTTTCATTTAAAAGGGTTTTCATTCTGCTTCTAGTCCAGCTTTACAGAGCCTTATTTGGAATAGACTATATGTTTTAATTCAGTGCATAAGAAGGTCTACCTATATGACAAAATTCCAAGTACTACATTAATCCAAAGACGAAACCAATAGAGAACAATCCAAATTCAATGATGAAATTCTTGAAAATTAAAGAACTTGACTCACAGATCATATGTTGCTTAAAATAAGTTCCAAATTATAGCATCTTAAAAAAACAAAACAAAACAAAAAAAACAACAACAACAACAAAAAAAAAAAAAACAAACAAAAAACCCCCCCAAACCCCACAACAACTTTAAGATACTTGTTAACAGTTTTATTTTCAAAATAGTCATTAACAAAACTGATATTATTTCAGCATAAATCAAATGAAATAGATTTCTTTTCTTTAGCATTTCAGATATTAATTCCATACTGCTATTTAGTGTTTTAAATTGTTTCCATAGGCACTTACTTGACATTAAAGATAGCCACCAAGTATAAACCAGGTTTACAAAAAAAAGTTCAACAAACCAATAAAACCTCCCAATTCTGACAATTGTTTGGACATTAGACTGAAACTGTACACTAAATAATTAACATGCAGACAGACTAAATATTGTTTAAAAAAAACAGTCATCAACGATGTACCTGTTAGCTTTGTTAAAATTACACAGTTGTAGATATTGCAAGGATTGGCCTTTTGAAGATACATTTCATAAAAGAATGTAAACACTGAGGATTGCTTTTGATAGGAGACTTGTACTGCTTGCAATTGTGTAACAAATCCAAAATCCCTAAGAAAATCCCATAAGAAAGGCTTTACAAAGGTCTATGAAAGCTCCATGTACCTTGAAACAATAAAGGAAACCGTGTATGTACTAGGTTTTAATTTATTGCTTTGTTTAATGAATTACTTCCATACAACTTTCCTTCTATTAAGATGTAAATGTGGGAAATAGCAGGCAGAAGCTGAAAATATCACAGAGGAATTCATCCCTAAATGAGGAATATGAGATGTATTCTTACCACCTGTGAGATATTAGCAGCAAGTTGTGAATAGATCTGATAAAATTAGATTGTATTGGTAGGACAATGCAGCTGTTGCAATGTAACTTTTGGCTTACACAAGGCTTATTCATAATCTATTTTTATGATTTTCAAAATCCAGCAAAATAAAAAGGACCACTGTCTAATTATTACCATACCATTGACTCAAAAGTTATTTGCAGTGCACTCAAGAAGCAATTCCTTCTTGTGTCCTCCCCCTCTCCAGTCCCACTTCCTTGAGCCCTCAAGTGCTTCTAGTTATAGCTTTTGATTTCTAAAATTAAACTTGGATCCACCTTAAAGCTCATAGTTTAGAAAATCTGGATAAATGAAATGCCATTTAAAACATCCCAATGCCATCCCTTTCCTGTGCTATTTCTTTCGTATACACTATCAGAGTATAACTTCTTCACTGTATAAATGTTTAAGGCAGCATTTACTTCTACGCTTTTCTCGATGCTACTTTTTTTTTTTTTTTACTTCAAATATTTACCTTTTTGTTGTTGTTATTTTCCTCATACAAGTAAGCACAAGTGAATCCACATATGACAATGGGTATTCAGTGCATAGTGATTTGACTTCAAAGATCCCTTTCAACTCAAACTCTTCTATGACTCTATGAAAAAAAAATAATAAAGGTAAAGGTGACAAATGGATCCAGAACTTTTATAACTATCTCATTGTGATATCATCAAAATAGATAAATGGAATTCCTGCTGATACAAGAATGATTGAAAATATTCACAACAGGTTCCAAGCAAATAGAATTTCTAAGCTTTGTTACATATTCTCAATGTAATTGCAAAATTTCCATTTATGACTTTGAGCACAAAGGATGTATATCTATACTCATAAGAATGCATGTCAATGTAATTCCACCAATAATTTGACTATTTTCATGTATCTATTTGATTTACCAACTAATTCATAGCTGGAAAATTATACTGGCAAATATCTCTTTACCTGTATTTGTATTCATTCTGTTTGGTCTCTAGGAAGCATGTGGATTCAACAGGCACCACATATCATATATCATCATGGATAGACTTTGCGACTGAAGATTTGGGAGTGTTTTACCCACGCTTGCTGCAAGTGCGCTGATGGCTGATAAGGACAATGCGAGATAGCCAAGTCCGGTTGCAAAAGGCACAGCAGAAAGTTTCTGTAGGTGGTACTGACAAGGCACGGCTCTTTCTGCATTGTCTTTTCTCCTCCAGACTGTTTCTGCATGTGATTTCAAAGGAGGCAGCAGCGTTA
>VXAU01002142.1:6842-20948 GCA_013399695.1 Formicarius rufipectus
AATAATATACAATAAAGTCACCCTTTTTCTCTTTATCCCCCCAGAACGCAGCCCCTGCCCGGCCCCCCCCAGCCCAGAGCTCCAGGCGGCGCTCCCACCCTGCAGCAGAAGGTACCCCCGGAGCCGGGATCGGCATTCCCAGGAAAGGGAACTGGGGACTGCATTCCTGCCGGGATTGGATCCCTGGGAATGGCTTTGGGAAAAGCTGGCTGAGGTTTCCCGGGAATCCTCCCATGTCCTGGGGTTTTGGGTTTGGAATCCGCTCAGGGATTGCCCAGGGAATTCCTGGCCCGGAGCTGGAGCATTCCCGGGTTCCGTAGGAAAATCCCACAGTCCTGAGCACTGAGCGTGGGATTTGATCCCTCCCTGAGGTCCAGAGGGACTGTTCTTCCTGAAGCTGGGAAGGGGAATCCAAACTTCACTTCCCTGCTGGATCTTTTGGTCATTTCTCAAGGAGCTAAAATCCCAGGATTTGCTCTTTGGGAATGTAAACTGGGAAAGCTCATTTGTTAAATAAAAAAAAACCAAAACAAGAGGCAAAGTGATGGTTGGGCAAAGGTCTCTTCCCACCTCATGGATTGTGGGATTCCCAGAGAGGAACTTTCTCCCTACTGGATTTTCCAGTCATTTCTCAAGGAGCTGTAATCCCGGGGTTTTGGGGTTTTTTTTTGCTTTTTCCAGTGCCTTTGGATTTGGGTTTTTTCCCTCCTGGCCCTTTGCTTTTCCCATTTGGATTTGGGGTTTTTTCCCTCCTGGCCCATTGCTTTTCCCATTTGGATTTGGGGGTTTTCCCTCTTGGCCCTTTGGATGTGGGATGCTGTGGGAAATTGTGGGATGCTGTGGGATGAGGGATGATATGAGATGAGGGATGTGGGTCGCTATGGTCTCATAGCTGTGTCAGTCTAAGGATGGAGAGGAGGATGGCCCAGACATTTGTGGGACCTTCCCCAGGTGGGAAAAACTTCCCCAGCAGTTCCTTGGTGCTGCCTGGGCCGTTGGAATGTTTGTGGTGGAATTTAATTTCCTTAATGGATTTTTCCATCATTAATCCATCAATAATTCCTGGATGTCTCTGCCTGTGATTGGCTGAGAGGAGACAATCCCCTTTCCTGCCAGCTGAGTCCCCATTTCCCGGTGCTTTGACCCCACAGGAGAAGTGGAAGCTCCTGAAATCCCGGGAGAAGGGGAAGCCCCTCCGGAGCCACCCCCTCAGCCCCCCCAAAGGTGTGTTTTGATCCTTCACATCCAGAAAGGATTCTGATAGAATTTCGTTGGATGAGGGGCATCCGAGGGGACCATTCCATGACCTCCATGGCCTCCATGGCCTTGGAGGGCTCTCCCAGTCTCTGGGATTGTGGTTGGAGTCCATGGATTCAGAGGGTATTCCCAACCTCTGGGATTGTGCTTGGACTTCATGGATTCAGAGGGCATTCCCAACCTCTGGGATTGTGGTTGGACTCCATGGTGTTATGGATGAGCTGAACGTGGAGCCCCAGCTGAGTTGTTCTGTTGCATTGTCGCTTGTGGAACACCCTTTTCCCATTCCCATTCCTGTTCCTTTTCCTGTTCCCACTCCCATTCCCGTTCCCATCCCCATCCCCGTTCCCGTCCCCGTTCCCGTCCCTGTTCCCATCCCCACTCCCATCCCCATTCCCATTCCTGTTGCAGGCGGATCCCACGCCCGGGCAGTGCCAGGCCGGCACCTCCGCGGGTGAAACGACAGGAGAGCACGGAGCTCCCACTCCCGGAAAGGTGGGAATGTGGGAGGGGCTGTTCCTCAGCTCCGTGGGGTGGCCACCACACTGCTCATGGGGGTGGGGGGGATGTGGCCACATGTTGGACTCCATGGATTTAAAGAGCATTCCTGACCTCCAGGATTGTGGTTGGACTCCATGGATTCAGAGGGCATTCCCAACCTCTGGGATTGTGCTTGGACTCCATGGATTCAGAGGGCTTTCCCAACCTCTGGAATTGTGGTTGGACTCCATGGCCTTGGAAGGCTCTCCCAACCTCTGCCTCTGGGCTTGTGGTTGGATTTCAGTTCCTTGTTCAGGTCTCCTTGGATTTACTGCCCCCCACATTCCCGTTTTCCTTGTGTCTCCCACAGGAGTGGCAGTGCCAAAGCCATCCCAAACGTGATCCTGGAGCAGCCGCTTCCCGGGAAGCAGGAGGAGGAGGAGGAGGAGCAGTTCGTGGTGGAGGCAGTAGAGCCACTGCCACCCATGAGAATGGTCTGGTCACGAGACAAATCAGACAGCACTTTTCCATATTTTGTTGGGAATGTTCAGCCTGGAGAGGAGAAGGCTCTGGTGGGAGCTTGGAGCCCCATCCAGTGCCTAAAGGAGAGCTGGAGAAGACCTGGGACAAGGGGTGGAGGGACAGGACACAGGGAATGCCTTCCCACTGCCAGAGGGTTAGATGGGATATTGGGGAGGAATTTTTCCCTGGGAGGGTGTGGAGGGGCTGGGATGGAATCCTGGGTGGATCCCTGGGAGTGTCCAAGGCCAGGCTGGAGCCACCTGGGGTGGTGGGAGGTGTCCCTGCCCATGGTGGGGGTGGCGCTGGNCATCCCCATTCCCGCTCCCATCCCTATCCCCTCTCCCATTCCCACTCCCATCCCCATTCCTATCCCCTCTCCTATTCCCATCCCCACTCCCATCCCCATTCCCATTCCTGTTGCAGGCGGATCCCACGCCCGGGCAGTGCCAGGCCGGCACCTCCGCGGGTGAAACGACAGGAGAGCACGGAGCTCCCACTCCCGGAAAGGTGGGAATGTGGGAGGGGCTGTTCCTCAGCTCCGTGGGGTGGCCACCACACTGCTCATGGGGGTGGGGGGGATGTGGCCACATGTTGGACTCCATGGATTTAAAGAGCATTCCTGACCTCCAGGATTGTGGTTGGACTCCATGGATTCAGAGGGCATTCCCAACCTCTGGGATTGTGCTTGGACTCCATGGATTCAGAGGGCTTTCCCAACCTCTGGAATTGTGGTTGGACTCCATGGCCTTGGAAGGCTCTCCCAACCTCTGCCTCTGGGCTTGTGGTTGGATTTCAGTTCCTTGTTCAGGTCTCCTTGGATTTACTGCCCCCCACATTCCCGTTTTCCTTGTGTCTCCCACAGGAGTGGCAGTGCCAAAGCCATCCCAAACGTGATCCTGGAGCAGCCGCTTCCCGGGAAGCAGGAGGAGGAGGAGGAGGAGCAGTTCGTGGTGGAGGCAGTAGAGCCACTGCCACCCATGAGAATGGTCTGGTCACGAGACAAATCAGACAGCACTTTTCCATATTTTGTTGGGAATGTTCAGCCTGGAGAGGAGAAGGCTCTGGTGGGAGCTTGGAGCCCCATCCAGTGCCTAAAGGAGAGCTGGAGAAGACCTGGGACAAGGGGTGGAGGGACAGGACACAGGGAATGCCTTCCCACTGCCAGAGGGTTAGATGGGATATTGGGGAGGAATTTTTCCCTGGGAGGGTGTGGAGGGGCTGGGATGGAATCCTGGGTGGATCCCTGGGAGTGTCCAAGGCCAGGCTGGAGCCACCTGGGGTGGTGGGAGGTGTCCCTGCCCATGGTGGGGGTGGCGCTGGATGGGCTTTGAGGCCCTTCCAACCCAAAGCATTCCATGATTCCATGAGGAGCTCCCAGCTGTGTTTTGGAATAGCTGTGCATCCCAGTGCCACCAACTCCACCTCTCCATGTCTCCCTGCCCTGTAGGAGCCCGAGGTGGAGCTGCTTGAGGACCAAAGGCATGGTGAGTGTGTTTTCCATGGATTTATATCCCTGTGGAGCCGATGGCTTTTGGAATAGCCACAATCTCAGGGTTCCAGCAAGAGGCTCCTGAGAATGAGACACCCTGACTGCATCGAAACCAGACCTGAGAGTTGGTTCCTCCCCATCTGGAGTTCCAGTTCTACTCAGGGATGGTGGAAAAGGCTTCTCGTCCTATTTTTCTTTCCATTCCTGCATTTTTATGTCCCCCTGTGTAGGGATTTCAGGAGAACAAGAAAGGACCATCTTAACTCACAGAGATATTTCTAGAACTAACACACTCCAAAACTATCCAACAACACACAGAGCTAAATATCGATTAAGAGATATTTTATAAAATTGATGAATTCACACAGTTTTTTATCTATCTAAATTTTAATTTTATTAATAGACCCCTTCCCATGTATCATTCCATGGGATATCAGCAGGTTCTCCTCTCAGGTCACTCTTGGCCAAGGTCATCCTGCAAATCCCATTGTTATCACTGAGACCTCTGTCTTGGGACCTGCTCCTGACCCCTCACCCTGAGCCACCCACAGGGGTCCCAACAGACACAGAACCACCCCCTGGGTGCCAACCACTGAAAATGCTGGGAAAAGAAAAGCAAGGAAGCACCTCCTGGGAAGGAGGAGTTGGCAGGGAAAGCAGCTGCTTCCTCCACTCCTGCTGCTCAGCTGGATTTAAAGGGGTCCTGAGCACCCCTTGTTGTGCATCTTCAGTGCCAGCAGCGTTCCAAGCTCTGCCTGAAGCTCCTGAAGGACCACTTGGAGGGTGTCAGCTTGTCACCTTTGACGGGGGGGGGGTAGGCTTTCAAGGCAAGTTCTACGAAAGCTTTGGAGATAAAAATCCCAGAAATGCCAAAAAATGTTGGAGCTCAGTCTTCAGAAGGCACATCAGAACCTGCCTTGTGTTGCCCTCAAAACCCTTGGTGTGAAAACATCACTTTTGGGGTCCAACATCCTGCTTTTCCTCCCAGGTGGGCTGGTCCAAAGGATCCTGGAAACCAAGAAGGACTACGAGGCAACCCAGAGATCCATCCAGAGCACGGACAGGGTGAGGTGGCCACGGCCCTGGAGGAGCTGGGAGGGCAAAGGTTGTCCCCATGGCCTTTTCTCTGGGCCTCAGAGGTGCTTTTCTCCATCCCTGGGTGAGGTGTCCTCTGCCAGCTCTTCTCCTGCTCTTGGGCTCCTATGCCTGAAGCAGATGTGGAAGGGACATGAATTTTGGGGGTTTGTGGTTGTGATCACTCGTGAAGGGTCTGGGAAGGACCTCTGGTGGTCAGGGAAGGTGGAAGCACCTCCTTTAGGGCTCTTCCCCAACCTGGAGAGCTGCTGCTTTCTCAGGCCTGCCAAGCTTTGATGGACCTTGTGATCCCTTGGGCCTGTGGGAAGCTCCTGAATCCAGCTGGATGTGCTGGTGAGGAGACCCTGAGCTCCAGAAGTTTCTTCTGGAATTTGCACAAGTGCATTTCCTGAGCTCTTCCCTTCTCCATCTCCTCCTTCCTTTTCATTCCAGCATGTGGGATTTGATTCCCTACGCTCCTTGTTCAGGGATGGTGTTTTAGATGCTGCAACTCAGACCTTGAGCTTTTCCCAGAGTGGCTCCCGAAGTCCCTGACCATTCCCTGCCTCTTTGGGCTTTCCTTTCTTTCCAGTTTGGGGTGGCAGGTCCAAGTCCTGGGGGTGTATCTTCCTCCCTGAAGTTTGGGATTGGTTGAGCTCCAGACCTGCATCTCTGGAAGGAGATTCCTTTCATGTGTCGGGTGGTGGGATATTGGGAAGGAGTTCTTCCCTGGGAGGGTGGGGAGGGGCTGGGATGGAATTCCCAGAGAAGCTGTGGCTGCCCCATCCCTGGAAGTGCCCCAGGCCAGGTTGGACAAGGCTTGGAGCCACCTGGAATAGTGGAAGATGTCCCTGCCCATGGTGGGGACGGAACTGGATGAGCTTCAAGGTCCTTTCCAACCCAAACCATCCCGGGATAACTCTGTGAATGCAGAACCCAAATCCTTCCAAAGTCTTCCTGCTCCTAATCCATGAGGAGTTATCCATGTGCATCCACCCGGCTGGATGACAGCTCATCCCTTAGGAATGTCCATCCCCCAGACAGCCCAGGCGGCGTGGCAGGAGCTGGGGAAGCTGGGTAGTTGGATTATCCTTTAGATAATTCGGAGGGAAAGGAGGATTCCCAGCGGCTTGGGAAGCGCCGGCCATGGATGCCAATCCAAGCCGCTCCCATTCCCGGCTTTCCACCTAGATGGTGCTGTTGGATCATCGCTCCACCCCAAATGTGGGAGCAGCGCCGTTCCCGTGTCCCTCCCCGTGTCCCTCCAGTTGTCTCTCTGTGTGTCCCTCCAGTTGTCCGTCTCTCTGTCACTCCGTGTGTCCCTCTGTCTGTCCCTCCGTATGTCCCTCTCTGTGTCCCCCTCCAGGAACGGGACACCGGGGCGGTCCCGACACAATCCCATGGATTTCCAGCTCCACTGTTTGTGGGAGACCTTCTGGAATTGCCTTTTGGAAGTGGCCCATTGTGCCCTCCCACAATAGCCGGGGGTTCCAGCGGCCGATCCAACCTCTCCAACATTCCCGAACCTTATCCCGCGGCCCCTTTGGATACGGGGCTGTGTCAGCACAGGGAACACACGGGCTCCAGGAATCCCACCGGGAATGTCCATGGATCGCCTTTCCAGGCGGCTGCGGGAGGGTTTGGGGCTGCTCCCGCTTTTTCAGTGGGACTGTTGGAGTGTCTTGGATTTGAGGTCCCTTCCAAACCAGCTGGGGTTCCATGGTTTTTCTCTCCCATTCCATGCTGTCACAGGCACCTCTCCCACTCCTTCCCACTTTTCCCTCAGTGTTCTGCCACCCTTTTCCCTAATTTTGGTGCCTTCCCCACTGACCCTCAGGAGAAGCCGGTGGCTTTGGGAGCATCCCGGACGAGGGAGAGGGACTTGGTGGCCAAGGAGATCGAGAAGTCCCAGGTGTCCATCCAGAGCCTGTGCCAGAACGCCTTGGCCCTGGGCAGGATCGTGGATTACATCCAGGAGGACATGGATTCCATGAGGAACGAGCTGGAGATGTGGAGGCAGGAGAAGAGGCAGCACGAGGAAGCTCTGAGGACAGAGCAGAGGTCAGTGTGCCTGGGAAAGCTGGGCTTGGCTCAGGAGACATCCCTGGGCTTGGCTCAGGAGACATTCCCAGGCTTAGATCAGGAGACATTCTCGGTTTTGGCTCAAGACATATTCCCAGTCCTGGCTCAGGAGACATTCCTGCTCCTGGCTCAGGACATATTCCCAGTCCTGGCTCAGGAGACATTCCTGGTCCTGGCTCAGGAGACATCCCTGGGCTNCTCCTGGCTCAGGACATATTCCCAGTCCTGGCTCAGGAGACATTCCCAGGCTTAGATCAGGAGACATTTTCGGTTTTGGCTCAAGACATATTCCCAGTCTTGTCTCAGGAGACATCCCTGGGCTTGTCTCAGGAGTCATCCCTGGGCTTGGCTCAGGAGATATTCCTGGGCTTGGATCAGGAGACATCCCTGGGCTTGGCTCAGGACATATTCCCAGTCCTGGCTCAGGAGACATTCCTGCTCCTGGCTCAGGACATATTCCCAGTCCTGGCTCAGGAGACATTCCTGGTCCTGGCTCAGGAGACATCCCTGGGCTTGGGTCAGGAGACATCCCTGGGCTTGGGTCAGGAGACATCCCCGGGCTTGGCTCAGGAGACATTCCTGGTCTCTTCACAGGAGACATTCCTGGTCTCTGCTCAGGAGACATTCCTGGTATTGGCTCAGGAAATATCCCTGGGCTTGGCTCAGGAGACATTCCTAGGCTTGGCTCAGGAGACATTCCCAGGCTTGGCTCAGGAGACATTCCTGATCTCTGCTCAGGAGACATTCCTGGGCTTGGATCAGGAGACATTCCCGGTTTTGGCTCAGGACATATTCTCAGTCTTGGCTCAGGAGACATTCCTGGTCTTGGATCAGGAGACATTCCCACCCTCAGTGCCTGTTGTGTTGCAGTGCCACAGACAGGGTCCTGGAGCTGCTGAAGGCGTGGGTGGCATGGGATGATCAAAGTCCCTCCCAACCTAAACCTCTCCAGGGCTACACAATTCCCAGAAATCCTTTGGAATGTGCATTCCTGGAGGTTGGGCAGCCCCAGGTTGGCACCCACACACCCTGCTGTGTTGCAGTGCCGCGGACAGTGCCCTGGAGCCGCTGAGGGCAGAGCTGGCCGAGCTGGAGCAGCTGATGAAGGAGCAGCAGGAGAAGATCCGCGCCGTCAAAGCCAACATCCTGAGGAACGACGAGAAGATCCAGAGGATGGTCCTCAGCATAAACCTGGCTGCGAGGAAGTGAGGAGGAAGAGGAGGAGGAGGGGCCTCAGAAAGCCCTGGCACGGACTGGCCCACTGGCATTCCTACCAAAAACCCCCAAAACTCCCACCTCGGTGGGGTGGGAGAAGTTTAGGGACTGGCACCCTAAAGGTGATGTTGGAAAATGTCATTGCACTGGTTTGTAGATGTTGATGTTCCTCAGGTCAGGGTGATTGTCCACCTGAGTGCTCAGGTTGCACAGCTATTAAAACACTTTCTTTGGTTCCGTGGGGGCTGCTGGTTGGTTCTTCCCCACATCTCCAGGGCCCTCTTTCCCTCCATGGTCTCCTTGTCCTCATCTCCACCAAGGGGTGGATAAATGGCCATTAGAAACAACTGTTCCTCCACTTCTCCTGAAGGTCAGAAGGTCCCTGAATCCTGCTGAGAGCCACCAGGAATGTGGTTCCTCAGGTCAGGGTGATGTCCACCTGAGTGCTCAGGTTGCAGAGCCATTCAAACACTTTCTTTGGTTCTATGGGAGCTGCTGGAAAATGTCATTGCACTGGTTTGTAGATGTTGATGTTCCTCAGGTCAGGGTGATTGTCCACTTGAGTGCTTGGGTTGCAGAGCTATTAAAACACCTACTTTGGTTCCATGAGAGCTACTGGATCTCCTTCCCCCACATCTCCTGGACCCTCTTTCCCTCAAGGCTCTTGCAGGACCGACTGCAGCTTTAACATCGGACACTTGGAATGTGATGCCCTCCCAGGGTGTCCTTGTTTCTCCAGGAAGGAGAAGGAAGGAGGTGATTTTCCCTCTCCTGTTTCTCCAGGAAGGAGAGGGAAGGAGGAGATTTTCCCTCTCTTGTTTCTCCAGGAAGGAGAGGGAAGGAGGTGATTTTCCCTCTCATTTCTCCAGGAAGTAGGAGATTTTCCCTCTCTCATTTCTCCAGAAAGGAGAGGGAAGGAGATTCTCCCTCTCTCCTTTCTCCAGGAAGGAAAGGGAAGGAGGAGGTTTTCCCTCTCCTGTTTATTCAGGAAGGAGAGAGAAGGAGGAGGTTTTCCCTCTCCTGTTTCTTCAGGAAGGAGAGGGAAGGAGGTGATTTTTCCCTCTCAGCCCGGCACTAAGTGCAACCACTGGCTTAAATCCAGGGAGGAAAAGCCGTGGATCACCAGGAATTCCCCCCTCAGCCACGTTCCGAGTGGGGGGATCGGGAAGGACGGGATGCTGTGGAGCCGGGGATGGGGTGGAGGGGGCACAGCCGTGTCCCCCGAGGAAGGAGCTCTCTGGTGGTGCCCCAGAAGGTGGGTTGGGTCCTTCCTGGGCTGATTGGAGCCTGCTGGAATCCAGTATCCCGTGTTTTGGGAGCGGGATGGGGGAGTTCTTGTTTACTTTGGAGAGTCGGGAGAATGGGGGGGAGAGCGGGAGGAGGTGCCTGTTCTGGAAGGGCAGCTAATTTTAGCCTTCTCCTCCTGGAGGCTCCAATTTCCCGCTGGATTGGTTTCCAGGAGGGGTGGGATCAGCGGAGCAGCCCGAAAGGCCACCCATGGATATAACCCACCGCTGGCCATGGTGGGAAAAAGGGACGAGGGGAGCCCACCTTGCCCCGGCTGCTTCTCCCTCCTGGGGGTGGGCACGGCCAGGGAAAGGAGCTGGAATTGATGTCCTTCCCTCTTCCCAGCCAGGGAAGGGAGCTGGAAGTGATGTCCTTCCCTCTTCCCAGCCAGGGAAGGGAGCTGGAAATGATGTCCTTCAGAACAGGGAGCCAGCAGGACACGGTTCCTCTGGATCTGCTCTCTGGTGCCACTGAGGGACCTCAAACAAGCAGCAATTCCCTCTGGAACTGGTCCATGGATGGATCTCAGAGGGTCCCAACTGCAGGAAGCATTATTAAGGCTGTGGTGGGACAATTCAGGCTGGAAGGCACCTCAGGAGGTCATCTGGTCCAACCTTCTGCCCACACCTGTGCCCTCAGCTTGGTCAGGCGTGGACCTGGTAGGAGCAGTCAGGAGTGCCGGAAAAAAATGATTCGTCCAGATTGAGAAGAAGAACTTCCAAGGTCGTGGCCAAATGTTGAGCCGTTTGCAAAGCTCTGCCTTCCCATGGCAGGCACTTGGAGTGGAAGAGCTTGATAGTTTAGTGTGTTTTTCTAAAGAATTCCTCCTAAACACCTATGGATGTCCAGAGCTGGAGGCTGAAGCAACGCAGTCACTCCCCTTCCACCACCCCAAGTACGAGGACAGCTTGGGATGGGCTGGGTTTTGGGTGAATTTAGGGAGGGGGGAGGGAAAAGAGGAGACAAACTGCTGGAAAACACAGTGGGATATGCTTTGTAAAAGCCTTCTGCCTTCCCTGCCTGGAAGAGCAGCAATACCTGTAAATATGGGATGGCACAGGGGTTAAAAGGGGGCATTTGAGGAGAGCTGAAGGAACCTCGAGCCATGAGCAATTCCAGCTTTGTCCATCACTTTATTCCTTTATCCATCCCTTTATTCCTGTCTGGGGCTCTGCTTTGTCCCCAGGGACAACGAGCACACTGGAAGCAAACACTGTTGCATCCTCTGCTTCCCCTCCTCCCCTGTCCACGCTTGCGGGAGAAGAGACAGCTCCAGATGAAAAGGAAAAATCCCAGCGACAGCTTTTTTCCCTCTTTGCAGCTGAATTATTGAATGATTCCCATTAAATCCACAAGGGATGCAGGACCGGGGAAGTTGCTCCGGCGTGTCTTGTGCTGTCGCCGGGGAAATGGTGATGAGTGTGGCTGCTGGAGTGGCCACGGAGAGGGGAGAAAGCAAGGAAGGAATTCCTGGCCTCAGCTTTGCCTCACCTACAGGCAGACAGACAGGGCGGCTTCCGAAATTCCCGTCGATCCCAATCCCCTTTGGATTTGCCGATTGTCCTCGGCGTTGCTCGATCCCCGGTGATAACACACGATCGGCAGCGGAGCCACATCCNTTCTCCAGGAAGGAGAGGGAAGGAGGAGATTTTCCCTCTCTTGTTTCTCCAGGAAGGAGAGGGAAGGAGGTGATTTTCCCTCTCATTTCTCCAGGAAGTAGGAGATTTTCCCTCTCTCATTTCTCCAGAAAGGAGAGGGAAGGAGATTCTCCCTCTCTCCTTTCTCCAGGAAGGAAAGGGAAGGAGGAGGTTTTCCCTCTCCTGTTTCTCCAGGAAGGAGAGGTAAGGAGGAGGTTTTCCCTCTCCTGTTTATTCAGGAAGGAGAGAGAAGGAGGAGGTTTTCCCTCTCCTGTTTCTTCAGGAAGGAGAGGGAAGGAGGTGATTTTTCCCTCTCAGCCCGGCACTAAGTGCAACCACTGGCTTAAATCCAGGGAGGAAAAGCCGTGGATCACCAGGAATTCCCCCCTCAGCCACGTTCCGAGTGGGGGGATCGGGAAGGACGGGATGCTGTGGAGCCGGGGATGGGGTGGAGGGGGCACAGCCGTGTCCCCCGAGGAAGGAGCTCTCTGGTGGTGCCCCAGAAGGTGGGTTGGGTCCTTCCTGGGCTGATTGGAGCCTGCTGGAATCCAGTATCCCGTGTTTTGGGAGCGGGATGGGGGAGTTCTTGTTTACTTTGGAGAGTCGGGAGAATGGGGGGGAGAGCGGGAGGAGGTGCCTGTTCTGGAAGGGCAGCTAATTTTAGCCTTCTCCTCCTGGAGGCTCCAATTTCCCGCTGGATTGGTTTCCAGGAGGGGTGGGATCAGCGGAGCAGCCCGAAAGGCCACCCATGGATATAACCCACCGCTGGCCATGGTGGGAAAAAGGGACGAGGGGAGCCCACCTTGCCCCGGCTGCTTCTCCCTCCTGGGGGTGGGCACGGCCAGGGAAAGGAGCTGGAAGTGATGTCCTTCCCTCTTCCCACCCAGGGTAGGGGGCTGGAAGTGATGTCCTTCCCTCTTCCCACCCAGGGTAGGGGGCTGGAAGTGATGTCCTTCCCTCTTCCCACCCAGGGAAGGGAGCTGGAAATGATGTCCTTCAGAACAGGGAGCCAGCAGGACACGGTTCCTCTGGATCTGCTCTCTGGTGCCACTGAGGGACCTCAAACAAGCAGCAATTCCCTCTGGAACTGGTCCATGGATGGATCTCAGAGGGTCCCAACTGCAGGAAGCATTATTAAGGCTGTGGTGGGACAATTCAGGCTGGAAGGCACCTCAGGAGGTCATCTGGTCCAACCTTCTGCCCACACCTGTGCCCTCAGCTTGGTCAGGCGTGGACCTGGTAGGAGCAGTCAGGAGTGCCAGAAAAAAATGATTTGTCCAGACCGAGAAGAAGAACTTCCAAGGTCGTGGCCAAATGTTGAGCCGTTTGCAAAGCTCTGCCTTCCCATGGCAGGCACTTGGAGTGGAAGAGCTTGATAGTTTAGTGTGTTTTTCTAAAGAATTCCTCCTAAACACCTATGGATGTCCAGAGCTGGAGGCTGAAGCAACGCAGTCACTCCCCTTCCACCACCCCAAGTACGAGGACAGCTTGGGATGGGCTGGGTTTTGGGTGAATTTAGGGAGGGGGGAGGGAAAAGAGGAGACAAACTGCTGGAAAACACAGTGGGATATGCTTTGTAAAAGCCTTCTGCCTTCCCTGCCTGGAAGAGCAGCAATACCTGTAAATATGGGATGGCACAGGGGTTAAAAGGGGGCATTTGAGGAGAGCTGAAGGAACCTCGAGCCATGAGCAATTCCAGCTTTGTCCATCACTTTATTCCTTTATCCATCCCTTTATTCCTGTCTGGGGCTCTGCTTTGTCCCCAGGGACAACGAGCACACTGGAAGCAAACACTGTTGCATCCTCTGCTTCCCCTCCTCCCCTGTCCACGCTTGCGGGAGAAGAGACAGCTCCAGATGAAAAGGAAAAATCCCAGCGACAGCTTTTTTCCCTCTTTGCAGCTGAATTATTGAATGATTCCCATTAAATCCACAAGGGATGCAGGACCGGGGAAGTTGCTCCGGCGTGTCTTGTGCTGTCGCCGGGGAAATGGTGATGAGTGTGGCTGCTGGAGTGGCCACGGAGAGGGGAGAAAGCAAGGAAGGAATTCCTGGCCTCAGCTTTGCCTCACCTACAGGCAGACAGACAGGGCGGCTTCCGAAATTCCCGTCGATCCCAATCCCCTTTGGATTTGCCGATTGTCCTCGGCGTTGCTCGATCCCCGGTGATAACACACGATCGGCAGCGGAGCCACATCCCGCTCCAGGGCACCGAAGGGAGCGGGATGGATCCCCAGCATCCCCCCGCCGGCTCCGGGGACCGGCACCCCGCGCTGTGTGCCAGGGAAAGGCCAGGAGAAGCAGGACGAGCAGCGGCTGGAGGAGGGAAAGGGGCAGCTCCGCTCCTTTGCCACCGGCACGGAGCCGCTGGAGCGCCTGGAGTCGCACCAGGGGCGGGCAGGGGAAACTCCTTCCCCGCAGGATGATGCTCCGGGGAGCCGCTGGAAGAAGGAGCCGCGAACGCCAAAGGGAAGCGGGAGCCGCGATCTCCAAAGGGAAACGGGAGCCGCGATTCCCAAAGGGAAGAGGGAGCCGTGATCCCTAAAGGGAAGAAGGAGCCGCGATCCCCAAAGGGAAGAGGGAGCAGCGATTCCCAAAGGGAAGAGGGAGCCGCGATCCCCAAAAGGAAGAGGGAGCCGCGATTCCCAAAGGGAAGGGGGAGCCGTGATCCCCAAAGGGAAGAAGGAGCTGCGATCTCCCAAGGGAAGGGGGAGCCGCGATCACCAAAGGGAAGGGGGAGAGCCGTGATCCCCAAAGGGAAGAGGGAGCAGCGATTCCCAAAGGGAAGGGGGAGCCGCGATTCCCAAAGGAAGAGGGAGCCGCGATCCCCAAAGGGAAGGGGGAGCAGACGGGAGGAGGAGGAACCGCGGCGCTGCTTCCCGAGCCGCCGCNTCCCAAAGGGAAGAGGGAGCCGTGATCCCTAAAGGGAAGAAGGAGCCGCGATCCCCAAAGGGAAGAGGGAGCAGCGATTCCCAAAGGGAAGAGGGAGCCGCGATCCCCAAAAGGAAGAGGGAGCCGCGATACCCAAAGGGAAGGGGGGGCCGTGAGCCCCCAAGGGGAGAAG
>VXAU01002142.1:25617-38884 GCA_013399695.1 Formicarius rufipectus
AGGCTCTGAGGGTCTTCAGGGAAGCCAGGGGTGAGTGGAGGTGGCGGGGGAGGTGGAGGGGGGGTGGGTGTCATCGGCTTCGGGGTGTTCTGGCACAGCTGGGGGGGCAATAAGGTGTTGAAGGAAACGTCGGTGACTTCCCCATCTCCGGAATGACTCGCTGTGGGCTGGGGAGGCTCCAGGAGATGTGGGACGTTCCAGTGAGAGCTTCAGGAGCTCTGGGATGTTCCAGTGACAGCTCCAGGAGCTGTGGGATGTTCCAGGATGGGCAGTGCCCTCACTATCCCTGCCGGTCCAATCTGGGTGAGAGGCTCCTGCAGCTGTGGGACGTTCCAATTAGAGCTCCAGTAGCTGTAGATGTTCCAGGGTGGGCACTGCCCTCACTCCCCCTGCCGGTCCGATCTGGGTGAGAGGCTCCAGGAGATGTGGGACGTCTGGGTGAGAGGCTCCAGGAGATGTGAGACGTTCCAATTAGAGCTCCAGTAGCTGTAGATGTTCCAGGGTGGGCACTGCCCTCACTATCCCTGCCAGTCCATCCTGGGTGAGAGGCTCCAGGAGCTGTGGGATGTTCCAGGATGGGCAGTGCCCTCACTATCCCTGCCGGTCCAATCTGGGTGAGAGGCTCCAGGAGCTGTGGGATGTTCCAGGATGGGCAGTGCCCTCACTATCCCTGCCGGTCCAATCTGGGTGAGAGGCTCCAGGAGCTGTGGGATGTTCCAGGATGGGCAGTGCCCTCACTATCCCTGCCGGTCCAATCTGGGTGAGAGGCTCCAGGAGCTGTGGGAAGTTCCAGAGTAGACTCCAGGGGCTGTGAATGTCCCAGGCTGGGCAGTGCCCTCACTGTGCTGCCCGTCTGAGCTGGGAGCAGCCCGGCTCCGTGCCGTCCCCCACCCCGGGTGGCAGGGAAGTAGCACTCCGTGCTGTGCGGCCCCCCCCCCAACTCTGGCCGTATCTCCCGGTGATCCCGATCCATGTTTTTCCCCCCACAGGCCGCCCCCGAAGCCTCCTATCCCTGTGCCGCATCGGAGTGCGGAGAGCCCTCGGCAGATCCCGCCTGGATCTCATCCCGACCCTTCCCATCCCGGAGCCCCTGAAAGACTTTTTACTCCACCGGCACCCTTAAGGGGTGTTTTGCTTCGCTCCCTTGGGTGCTGTGCCGAAGCCGGGTGTCCCATCGCCAGCCTCTCGCTGCCGAGCGCTGGGAATGAATTCACAACTCCCGGGATTTGTTTCCTCCCGCGTCGGGGGGAGTGGGATGTGGTGGTCCCGCGTGCGTGTGTGTGTGTGACCTCGCTGGGAGCGGGGGGGTTACCTCGGTAAAGGCGGTTCGTGCTGTGGAAACGTGTGGAAATGTGGTGGTTTTCATCCGGGGTCCACCCAAATTTCCAGCCCACTCCGCCCCGACCCTTTCCCAGAGGGAAAGGAAAAGGAGAAAAGGCAAAAAAACGACTGGGAGATAATGGCAAAGCAAACTCAGAGTGGCTAAATATTTAAATTTATTGCTAACAAGAGAAGAACTAAAACTAAAAGTAATAAAACTAAAACGTAAGAAAGAAATCAGTCTCAAGAACACCTTTCTCCTCCCACTCCTCCCTCTTTCCAGCAGTTCCAGGGAGCAGGGAATGGGGGTTTGCAGTTGTTGGTTCTGCCATTGCTCTTGTCCTGGGGGTCACCCCATGGGCTGCAGGGGGGTCTGTGCCCCCCGAGGGATCTCCAGGGGCTGCAGGGGGGGCACAGCTTTCAGTCCTTCCCCTCCTGCTCCAGCGTGGGCTCCCTCCTTCTCCTCCTCCTGCTCCCACCTTGGGCTCTGCGTTGTTCTCCCATGGCTGCAATTCCCAACTGCCCCACACTCCCAAATTCTTCCCTCTGTGATCCCAGAGCTGGGACTGGGATTCTTCCTTGGCTCCACTCTGGCCACCAGCAGGAGGTCCCTCCTGGCCCTGGCTGTCCTTGGCTCCACAGCACAGGGGAAGCTTCTGGCAGCTCCCAACAGAGACCACCCTGGATAACCCCCCCCCTTCTCCCAAAATCCAGCCCCAGAATGGATTTTGGGACGGAACTCTCATCCCTTTCCCCGTCCCGCACACCGGAGGGTCCCCGCTGGAGCCTCCCCGCTTCCCGTGGGACGCGAGTCCCTCTGCCGGCCGGACTTGGCCTCTCCGTCCCGACTGAGGTTTGTGATCACCGGGTGGGGGATGTTTTTCCTCCGTGGTTTTCCCTTCAAGCTCCAGGCACGTAAAAAAGGGTTCCCACCTGCCTTCAGCTCCAGATCCCAGGGAACGATGCGAGGAACCCACCCCGGATCCCCCTAACGCTGCTTTGTTTGCGCTGTGGAAAAGGGGGAAGAAACTCCCGGGGGAGTTGGGAGATTTGGGGCTCCCGATCCAGATCCAGCCTTTGCTTCCCGGTGCTTCTCGGGGCCACAGGCTCCCAGGGAAGTGTCCTCCCGCCTTTCATCGGGATCTCGGGATGAACCAACTCCTTAAAAGACAGTGACAGGGGCAGTGTAAGGGAATCGCTGCCAAAATCCCAACTTTAGGAGGGCAGAGGTGATGGTCCCTCGGGATTTTGGGAGAGGGCTCAAGTGAAAACCTGCCCTTGCCTTTGCTTTGCTGATTCGGGTTCTTTGTAGCCCCCGTGGTAGAAGGGGAATTTTTTGGGATAGTTCTGCTTTCCCAGATTTTCTTCCCATGCTCATCCTGGTTGGGATGAGTATTTTTAAAAGGTATTTTTTCCAGTTGGGATTTTAAAGATCATCGACTCCCAGACCACCTTGGCCTGGAAGGGACCTCAAAGCTCATCTGGGGCAGGGACACCTCACGGGCAGGGACACCTCCCCAGGTTGCTCCAAGCCCCATCCCTATGGATTTACCCCTTGACAAATCTTCTTTATCCAGAGCCACCAATAAACGGATGGGTCTGGATTTGGGAAAGCTGCAGGAGATGGGTCTGGGTTTGGGAATGATGGATCCTGCAGGAGGAGATGGCTCCTGGTTTGGGAAAGGTGGATCCTGCAGGAGGAGATGGCTCCTGGTGTGGGAAAGGTGGATGCTGCAGGAGATGGGTCTGGATTTGGGAAAGGTGGATGCTGCAGGAGATGGCTGTGGATTTGGGAATGCTGGATCCTGCCTCCTCCCCGTGTCCTGTAGCCACTGGAGGGGGCTGGAGAACAGGGAATGCTCCAGTGCCAGCTCTTGCTTTGCCACCTCGGGATGATTTTCCGGAGATCCCGAAAACTTTCCCCCTGCTCCCACAAAACGGGCTCTCCGAGCCTCTCCTTCTTTCTTGGTGGATCTGGAAATGCAGCTCCTCGGTTTGTCCCGGTGTGAGAGCGGATGGAATTTCTCAAAATACGTGGAATTTTATTGCTAAGCTATTTTTTTGTTTGGTTTGGTTTGGTTTTTTGTTGGTTGGGGTTTTTTTTGTTTGTTTGGGTTTTTTATGGTTTGTTTTGTTTGTTTGTTTTGTTTTTATTTGTTTGTTTTTGTTTGTTTGATTTGGGGTTTTTTTTCTTTTTTTTGTTTTGTTTTGTTTTGTTGTGGGGGTTTTTTGTTTTTTTTGTTTTTTTTTTTTTTTTTTTATTTTTATTTTTGTTGTTGTTGTTTTGTTTTTGTTTGCTCCCTTCTTCCCAAGGATTGAGTCCCTGTGGTGCCTCCAGTCCCGGGCACAATCTCTCTTTTTTTTTTTCAGGATTCCTGCTTTTTTTTGCACTTGGGAGATGTTTGATTTCCTCTGAAGGCAAACCCAGAGTTTCTCCTGAGCTTGGAAGGAAACAGTGGAAAGGTTTGGAATTCTGGTGGGGAAGACCCCAAGCCAGACCAGCCCTCAGCTTTGAACACCTCTAGCCTTGACATTCCCATGACAAGGAGCAGGTCCCTCCTGCATCTCCCTCCAGGGCATCCCAACTTGGCTCTCCCTGGATTTTGGATTCCTCCCCAGCTGGGAGAGGTCTGTGTGGCTCAGCTGCCAAATCTGGGCCAGGGGATGTGGAACTGTTTAAAGGAATTGCCTGTTAATCCACCTGGTCCCCTCCGTTGTCCCTCCAGGGCGCATGGATTGGGAATTCTGCTCCCCTCTCCGTGGATTCCAGCTGGGACACACCCACCTCTGGCAGTGGGAAGCCATTCCCTGTGTCCTGTCCCTCCATCCCTTACCCCAAAAGTCCTTCTCCAGCATTCCTGGATCCCCTTTAGGCTCTGGAAAGGGCTCTGAGGTTTCCCTGGATCCTTCCCTTCTCCAGGTGAACCCCCTCCAGCTCTCCCAGCCTGTCCCCAGAGCAGAGGGGGCTCCAGAATCATGAAATTCCAGGATTGCTTAGATGGAAAAGGGACCTTAGAGCTTCATCCATCCCACCCCCTGCCATGGGCAGGGACACCTCCCACTGTCCCAGGCTGCTCCAAGCCCCATCCAACCTGTCCTGGAACACTTCCATGGATGGGGCAGCCACACCTGGACATCCCAGCAGAGGTTCTTGGCCTTAGTTGGTGACTCTGCCAGTCTGGAAGGGGAGTTGCCTTGACCAGCTGGGACTCGATCTCGAGGCTCTTTTCCCAACCTAAATGATTCCAGGATTCTCTCCATGCTTCCCTCCATGCCACAGGCTCTTTCCCTGCCCGCAGCAGCAGTTCCAGGACCTTCATACCCCACCAGAGTGGCTGTCCAAGCCACCCCCCAACTCCAGGAGACCCCGACGTGTGACATATGACAGTCCAGGGCTGGTTTTGACTCAGCAGCCCCAGACAGTGTCTGGTGACCCCGAGCTGGGAGTTGTTCCATGAACTTTGGGATGAATCCATCAACTCCCAGCCCCGGTGATAACCCCAAATATTTCACAGCTGGTGGCCCGTGAAGGATGTAGAGATGTCAGCAAAGAGCTCCCGTGCCAAGGGAAACAAGGCATGGGAGTTTTGCTGTTCCCACTGCTGGGAATGTTGGTGCTCTTCCCTCTGGAAGTGGCTGGGCATTGAGAGGGGCCAAGAGGTGCAGGTGAACACAAACCCCAAATTCCTGTGCTATCCAAAATCCAGGGCAACTAAAGGTTCTTTGTGCACTCAGAGTTTGGAACACCAGGAGGAGCTGTGGAAGTTTTATTCTTCCCATTGTTGGGAATGTTGTTGCTCTTCCCTCTGTGGCTGAGCACTGAGATTCCAAGAGGTGCAGGTGAACACAAACCCCAGATTTCTGTGCTATCCAGAGACAAAATCCAGGGCAGCCAAAGGCTGGGGGTGCACTCAGAGTTCTGGAATACTGAGAAGAGCTGTGGAAGATTAAGTATTCCCACTGTTGGGAATGTTGCTGCTCTCCCATCTGTGGATGTGGCTGAGCACTCAGACAGGCCAAGAGGTGCAGGTGAACACAAACCCCAAATTCCTGTGCTATCCAAAATCCAGGGCGAGGGATTTGGAAGTGGGAATAAACCCCATTCAACTCTGAGCAGCCAAGACCTGCTGTGGCTCTCAGGCTGCAGGTGCTTTTCCAAAATCCATTCCTTCCCACCGGGAAAAAGCGGGTTAATCCTCTCGGATCCAGGCGGGAACAGCTTCCCTCCGGACCATCCCAGCGTCCTCCTCCTCGTGCCAAGAGGGGCAAGTCACACCCTGTGCTTCTGGAATTAGGAATGGGAAACCCATCCAGGCCTGGAATGAAGAGCAGTGGCCTTTCCTTTGGTCCCTCTTTGGTTGCAGCTCCAGGAGGAGCAGCTGGAGTGGGAAAACACAAACCAGGAGCGGTCACAGTCAATCCGCACTCGGAATTTTCCGGCCAACGAGGCACAAATTAGAATTGCAGGCAGCACAGGAAGCTCCTCCATAAATCCAGGGACCTCTTGGAGGCTGCAGGAAGGGGTGGGTGGTCCCCTCAAAACTTGGGATCCCCAAGTGGGGCTGGAGACGGAGCATCCCTGATCCAACAGCCAGGGATGCTGCTCCGGGGACACCGCGACAGGCAGGGCCACCTGAGGAGGGGGCTGCTCCTGGGGACAGCATTCCCATCCCAGGAGGCTCCTCCAGCATTCCCACCCCAGCAGGCTCGTGTTTGGGTGCTGAAGAGCTCACTGATCACCACTTGGAGTAGCTGAGGGTTTTTTTGGGGTGGTTTTCCTGTTTTTTCCCCTCCACATTTTTCCAGTGGCTTTCCTCAAAACTGTCCTGTTTTCCTCAGTGGAATTTACAGCTCAGCTCAACCAGAGCAGGTTGTCTTTTTATTTTTTTCCTTTTTTCTCCTTTGAAAAACCCTGAATTGGTGTGTTTTAAACCAGAATTATCTCATTTATTTCCAGATGCGCCGGCTTTGGGTTGGTTTTTTCCCCAGTCCAAACAGCTGAGATGGTGCCCCCAATGATGCTTCTTAAAGCAAAAGAAGACCACAACAGCGGGAGCCACGAGTTTTTCCCCAGGATTGGAGAATGCCACCCTGTTTTATCCCAGGATCCCATGAATTCCAGAGTGGGAAAGCTCATTCCATTGCCCCAGGACCTCTGCTGTGCCCTCTGCGTGCCCCGGCAGGGCTCCTGTGGCACCCGAGGGGGGAACTGCAGACAAGAAGCACCCCTGGATGTCTCCCTCCATGGATTTGGGAGGAGGATTGGCACTTGGATTGGCAGGAACGACCCCCTCCCCCCAAAAAATAAGGCAGGGCACACCCTCTTCCAACCTCTGCTGTGGCTGCTGAACCTTGGCCAAGGATCTGCAGACCTGGGCTGGTTGTGGAGCCACCTCTGAGAGCGCAGATTTATGGCTTTGGCCCCAAACCAGGCAGCACTTCACGGGTTTGGAGCCCCTCCTGGAGCCCGCCAGGGCTGGGAAGGACCTCAGGGCACGTCGTGCTCTCCATTCCCCACCCACAGCCTCAGGTGGGACTTCTCCAGAGGCACCACATTTCTCCTCCTCGTCCCTGTCCTTGTAGGAATCAATTCTCAATTTATGGCACGGAAGGGTTCCTGCCGAAAATGGGAATTGATTCCTACATCTCCCGACAGGCTTCCCTCTTTCCTCCCCTTCTTCCACGTCCTTCCCAGTCACCCAGAGAGTCACAAGCTGGAGACTCCCGAGGCTTTGCCGTGTTTTTACTGGGAGCTGGACGGGAGCCTGGACGACTCCAAGGCTTAAAAAAACAGGACCGGGGGAAACCGGGAATAACAAGAAGTTTCGTTGCCATAACAAAGGACGATCCAATACCCTAAAGAGACCTAAAAATAGCATTTCCCCACCCCCACCCCATTAACCTCCCCGTGGTACCTGCTCTGGTGGCTGGGTTTTGAAATAAAGGCTCATCCAGAAAAAGGAAGGAAGGATTAATTCCCGCTCCAGGGAGCAGAGCTTTGGCCCCAGTGCCAGCTGGAGCTCACCAGGAGCTGGAGGGAGGAGTGGAAGGATGGGGTTTTTTGCCCCCTGATGTCTGGGGTGAGCCCCAGGAAGGCTTCTCTGTGTGTCCCGTGTCCCTCACGTGTCCCTGGGCTGGTCCTTCCTGGGTTTGGTTCCTCCAGGGTTTGGGGTTTCCCCACCACCACCACCTTAAACGTCTGGGAGAAGGTTGAGGGCACGGCACCATTCCCAAAACACTCTTCCGAGGGGTTGTCCTCCTCCAGTCTTGGAATCAGAAGTCCAGGGAAGCCCTTTGTAAGCCCATCTGACCCCACAGCCTCATGCTCCATGCGGTGCTCACCCCCAGTCGGGAAACACTCGGGGTTTTCCTCCTGAAATTCCTCAGCAAGCCCGACTGACCCCAAACTGTCAAAAAAAAAAAGGACAGACCCCAAACTGGTGCCCCTGCAGCTGGAATTTGGTGGGATTCCCTTTTTCTCCACCCCTCAAACAAAACACACAAAGCTGAGAAGGAAGGGGAGACCTAAATGGGTGACAGACCTTCCGAAATTCCCAGTTTGGGAAAAGGGCTGCCCGTTTCCAGACCTGTCCAGGGGTGTCCTGACCCTCCCAGAGCTCCTGTGAGAAATCCGTGCTGAGGTATGGACACGTCCCACTCCTCCCATGGACAGCAGGACTAATTTGGGTGACAGACCATCCAAAATTCCCAGTTTGGGAAAAGGGTTGCCCATTTCCAGACCTGTCCAGGGGTGTCCTGACCCTCCCAGAGCTCCAGTGAGAAATCCATGCCGAGGCATGGACAGCTCCCCCTCCTCCCGCGGGCAGCAGGACTAATTGGGGTTAATTGCCCTCTCCTAACGATGCCTTCAGGCTGTGAAGCTCCTGAGAAGCCGCAGCTCCAGGAGACCGATGTGTTTGAAGCAGGGCCGGCGGCTTTGCCCACTTCTTTGGGATTTCTCTGCCAAGGATCTCATCCATTCCTACTCCCGAAGTTCACAGCACAGCCAAGCCCCAAAAGTGTGGAATGTTTTGGGAAAGACAGAGTTTCTTTGGAGAGCCAAAGGGCCTCTGGCTCTGAGAGTGCTTCAGACCCACAGGAAAAATGGGTTTTTAACAATAAATGGGAAAGGCTCATTAATTTTGCCTGCTGGTTCCTGGGCTTTGGGGGCATTCCAGCATCTGCCTCTGGATCAGAATCCCTCTTTCTCTGAGCGCTGGAATTCGTTCCCAGCAGCCAAAGGTTATTTTTGGTGCAGGGCTGAACTTCCCGGGGTCACGAGGAGACAGAGACAGACGGGGAATGTCGGTCAGATGGTTGTTCTGGGAATGCTGTGGGAGATGAGCCCTTCCTGCACTCATCCCCTGGCTCTGCAGAGCCCTGCTCTCCGTGGCTTTGGGATCTGCTGGCCCTGTGGAGCTCGTGGGGGACACCTTGGCCGGGAGCACTGGAGGGAAAGGCTGAGGAATCACCAACTGCTGCTCCGGCTCCTTCCCCTCCTTGGGAAGGACTCCCAGACTTCTCCAACCTGCTTCCAAGAGTCAGCTGATGGGTCCTAAAGAGAACCATAAAATCCCAGAATGGGTTTGGGTTGGGAGGGACCTTAAAGCCCATCCCATGCCACCCCCTGCCATGGGCAGAGACACGTCCCACTAGCCCAGGTTGCTCCAACCTGTCCTTGGACACTTCCAGGGATTCAGGGGCAGCCACAACTTCTCCAGACATCCTGTGCCAGGGCCTGCCCACCCTCCCAGCCAAGAATTCCTTCCCAATACCCCACCTGACCCTGCTCCCTTCCAGTCTGAACCCATTCCCTTGAGCTGGCACTCCAGGTCCTCATTTCTCCGTGTTTCCTGGAGGATCCTTCCAGGTGGTGTGAAGAGCCCTCCAAACCCTCCGTCACTGGTCCTATCCCAGCTGAAATTCCTGCTTTTCCCTCGACAGGAAAGCTTGGATTTCCCTGGTTGGCACTGAAGGGCACGCTGAATTCTTGCCCTGTTGGGGAGATGAGGAATTTCCAATGGTAGAGTTGGAGCTCCAACGGGATGAACTCCTGGTTCCCTTCACCTGAGCGGGGCCTTGAGAGCTGTTCCTGGACCACTCTGGAGAGCAAAGACTTGGGGTCAGGGTCACACCCTAAAGGGCCAGGAGGTCACCTGAGAGGGGCAGCAGTTCATCCAGACTGGAGTCAGGAATTCCCACCAGTACATCCAGACTGGAGACAACATGAGGCCAGGAATTGCCACCAGTTCATCCCAGTTGAAGGCAGGAATTGCCACCAATTCATCCAGACTGGAGGCAGGAACTGCCACCAGTTCATCCCAGTTGGAGGCAAGAATTGCCACCAGTTCATCGAGACTGCAACCAGGAACTGCCACCAGTTCATCCAGACTGGAGCCAGGAACTGCCACCAGTTCACCCAGACTGGAGACAGGAATTGCCCCAGCACCAAGGAGTGGCTGTGAGGTGGGAGCAGGACAAAGTGGTAGAAGTTGGAAGGAACCTTCAAGCTGCCACCCAAACTCACGTTCTCCTGCAGGAGCTTCCCGAGAAAAACCCGGGAGCAACCCGAAAATCCACTCCTGCAGCAGCTTCTTTTTAGGAATCTCCTTGGCCAAATCTCCAGCTTGAGAGGATCTCCAGAGGGAGGAGGAGGACACAGCTCCTGGGATGAGCTCCTCAGTGGTGGTGGTGGTGGTGGTGACATGTCTAGACACTCTGGGAAGCGTTCAATGAGGAGAAGGGAGAAGGGCCCCCGCTGGTAGGGACAATGCAGGAGGAACAAAGCAGCCCCCTTTGCTTCCCCGCAGCTGCCTTTTCCAAAGGTCACCCAGAGTTTCACTTGCAGCAAAAAATAACCCAGAGGGGGAAAAAAAAAGAAAAAGGCATCAAAAAATTGGAAATGAACCCGTGTTTTAAAAAAGGCACGAAAACTTGGAAAGGGAGCTGTGTGTATTTTGGGGGAAATTGCTTTTTCCCTTTTAATAGGTTTCCCTTTCAACTCCCTTCCAGCTGATTTTTTTTTTCCCCCTCCTTTGAGCTCAGTGATTATGAATGGCTGGAGCACTCATGTCCTTGGAAAAAGCTCCTTGGACACCATGTTTTTTGGATTAGGAAATACCTGCCAGGGTTTTTTTTTTCCCTCTCCTCGGCCAGGAGTTGCCCAGTTTTCCCAAGAAGATGTTATCCCACAGCTTGGCTTTGGAGAGGAGCGCTCATGGTGTTCTCCTTACCTCCATGTCTTTGAGGGGGGAAGGGGATGCAGGGACCACGCTGGCCCTGGAGGACTCCCTTCCACTCACGGGCACATCGAGGGCTTTCTGGTGTTCACTGGGAAATCCCAGAGTGGGGAAAAGTGGGATCCAGGAGCTGTGGATGGCCAGGGATGTGCCTGGTCCGTGTCGTGGAGCCCGAGGTGGACAAGCAGCAGCAGGGGGGTGGCTCCAGGCTTTGCTCCCTCCTCCAGAATTCCTCGGTGCCCAACACCAGGAGGTGCTGGCAGCTCCCTCAGGCACCGGGAGAGCCTCGCTTCATTCCCAGAGCTTCTGGACACCTCCCAGGGGTTGGAAGGAAGCTGTGGAAGCTCCATCAGAGGCGGCTGCTCCAACTCACCGCGCGCCTTTAAATCCCGGCGTGTTTTCCTCCCTCCTTCCCCCTCGCGTTTTATTGGACTTTAAACCGGGAGCTGAGGAAGTGGAGTGGGATGTTTTCCCAACTTCACCTGCCAAGGAAAGAAAGCAGGAGGAGAAACATCAGCTTTGATTTTTCCTCCGTGAATTACGGGGTGGGGGGAGAGAAAACCCTAAACCAAACCGAAATAACGCCCCTGTTTATTATGCAATGAAGCAATTAGAGGTGCGACGGTCTTTAGCGCTCGGTTTCTGCTGCCAGGCGGAACAACTTGGCGTTTGGGGTGGTTTGGGGGTTAATTTTTCCAAATAGGACCCCGAATTGTTTGCCATGGAAATCCCTGCCCGGTGTGACTCTGCTGACAGCAGAGGAGGAGCTGGAAGGCTCCACTCCAGGCCAGATGTTGCTGTTGCGGGGCCGTAACCTGGAGAACAAGCCCCGTTAACACCTGCGATCCTGTTCAATAGAGCTGATGTTCTCCACGGTGAGGACCCAACACACCTTCGGTTGTGATCCCACACCCTCCTCCTTGCTTTTCCAGCTTGGTGGAGCTCCTGGTGTGGATTGCAGCAGAGCTGGGCAGCAGCACCACCGTGGATGATTCCATGGATGGGGTCCTTGGCTGCCCGGAGCAGCACATGTGCTCAGTCCATCATCTTCCCCACCCCCAGCAGAAGGTTTTGAAGGTGTTGGTTTGAAAGGTTCATAGTTAATGTTCACACCTCCCGGTTTCCATAAAGAATTGGGGTCTGGAGGCAGAAAGCAAAGGGTGGTGAGGAGAACATCCCTCAGATCTCCACTCCGCTGAGGAATCCACCTCTGGGAGGGCTCAGGGAGTGTCCTGGAGGGAAGGATGGGAAAGGCAGGGATGCAAGTCTCCAGTCTGGGTTTTCACCAGCGTGAGGGAAAGATGGAATCCCAAAAACCCGGAGGGGGATTCCTTGTGGACGCACCTGGAAGGATCCACGAGATTTCTTGTGGAGCCAAGAACCAGAGGAAGGATGAGGTGGAGGAGCAGCACCCATAGCAGGGGTTTGGGAATTTGGGAGTGGGAATCCATGCCTGCAACCTGGCTCTGGTTCTCCTCAAAGACCTGGGGGACACAGTTTCTATTAAATGACAGTCCATCCTGTAGTGTGTCATCTCCATCACGCCCTCCAGCTGTGCCAAAGTGGTTCCCTCTTCCCAAATCCCATGCCCAGGGCAGGAACACTTATTCCAGCTGAGGAGAAGAAGCTGATATCTGAGGCATCTCGTTTCGCTCTTCCCAGGGAGCTCCTGACCCATGGTGGAGATGTGTCTCTCACCATTTGGTCAACCCCCCAGAGCTCCAAGCCAAGCCTGTCCCTCTTCCTTCCTCATTCCTTCATCAAGGAATAATTGGAATCCCCTCAGAACGCTCTCCTGGTGGCCCAACTTGGACGCCCAGGTTGAAGGCTACAAAGCTGTGTGGCACTCACCAGATGTGGTGACAAAATGCATAACCAGGTTGAATCTCATTTCCCTTCTGCACCCGTTTTTTGTTGGGGAGGGGGGTGGAAATACGAGTTCAAAAATATCAAAATGCATCAAAATGGATTCTTGACCAGCTTGGGCCCAGAGCCACGTGGACACGCTTGACTCGGCTTTCCCTGAGCGAGACCAAGCTCAGTTTTGGAAACCTCTTTCCAAATTCCAGGCCTTCCCAGGGAGGGAAAGCTCTGGGATTGATTTCTTGCAAAGCTCCTGAGGAACCTGCCGTGCAGCAAACCAGATGTCCCCCGCAGCACTGGTGTACCCACGCCAAGTCCAGCTGAGATGTTCCCCCAAAGCCCAACGGTGATGGAAAAGGTGCCACGAGATGCAACTCAACGGGTTGTTGGGACCTCCAGGCGGATCAAGGGTTTATTCCCCAGCCCAGCACGGTGGCTCTTTGCTGAGAGCCCATAAATGTTCATCTGGGGAAGAGCTGAAAGATGAACATCAAAGCCACAGATTTATGGGTGGCTGGGCTGGAAAGGCTGGCTGGGTCTTGGGGAAGGCTGAAGAGAAGAGCCTTCCCACCTCTGCTGGTGTTCTGAGGGCGAGGGAGTCAACACCAACAGCAACACCACCGCCCAAAGGCCATCTGGGTGTGGCATCGAGGCCAAGAAAATTAAAATTGACCCAAAAGCACCAGCTGAAATCTGCAGTGGGGAGGGGGAAGTCTGAGATAAATTCTGCTGTTTCCCTTCATTTCCTTTTAACCTCCTCCATCCCCCGGAAAAAGGCGATTGTGTCCCATTTGGAGATGACCCGGAATAATCCTCTGTGGAGGGTTTTCACCCGGGGTCCACCC
>VXAU01002144.1:8720-45758 GCA_013399695.1 Formicarius rufipectus
CTTAATCTGATAAGTTGTGTTCCTATGCTTTAAATTCCTTTTCAAGCTGCCTTGAAAATTGCCACACATCCAAAATAAGATTTCTAAGGAAAAAAATTAATCTCAAATCAGTTCCAGTTTGATAGAATCTTTCAATACTTAAAAGTTTATGACATTATTATTATTATTATNCAAAGTGCAATAACAATATAAAAGAGGTGTTAAAAGGACCAGCATATAAGAAAAGGATCTCATAAATGTCAAATAAAAATTCAACTCAATTCAAATTCTGTTTTCCAATATTAGCAAGAAATTCTAGGAGAATATGTGCAATGGAAAATATTGCAACTAAACTATATATTCTCTGCTACAACTGAAAGGATAGCTAAGCTTATAGGAAGAATTACATGATAGAAAAAGATTCTTGAAGATGGAACATAAATTGCCAGGTGAGTGCCTGTGATGTCTTGGAATCTGTCAGGAAACACAATACAAAGCAGGAACTTGTTGTCTGATGTGTTGCTGCACTGATATTATTTGATATCGTCATATAATTTTGGTGCTTCTCTTGGCTGTCCCTAGACCTGGGAAAACCTTTATTCTCTAGATGCATGCACAGGGAGAGAAATATGATGGATGAGTTTGTTTCTTGTGATGGTTTCAAGAGTGGTTGTAAGAAGAGATAGTGTGTGATGGGGGTCTTACTAAGACTGGAATTTCTCACTTGCCAATTTGACATGTTTTCCCCTCTGTTCAGGTTTGAAATAATTGCCAGGTTCAGATTCAGAAGTTTTCTTTTTAGTCTTAATTTCATTGTGAGTGTTAGTTTTATATTCGTGACCACTGATGTGTCACAGCACATCAAAGGCTTCTGTGGATCCTCTGTTATTTATTGCCAGACTTATGGGTGTCAGTGACTGCAAGATACTAAACTCAGAGGTTGAGAAAATACCTTGTGTGCTGACAGATCCACATGAAATACTATGATTTTACAAGCTCTTGCCATTTCTTTTTTGATATTTCATCAGTTACACACAAAAACTTTCAGCCACTGCCATAAGTATGTTACTGCGTATATATGTGTGTATATCCATCATCGAAAACCCACCCAACTCTACTTCTGAAGCCTAAGGTTTGCTTACAATGTTAAAAAAAAAAACAACAAACAACAAACAAACAAACAAACAAACAAAAAAAAACCAAAAAAACCCCACACATTATTCTAAATAACGTAATGTAATTTTCAAGCATACAAAACTAGAACAATGGAGCAAGCTGCACACAGAACACTGAGAGGTTAACATTGCAGTGATTTCTAATTTTTTTGTTTTGTTTAATTTTAATGAAAGTGTGTGCCCATGACTCTAGCTGGGAGCATCAATATTATATATATATTCCCAATAAACAGTGATTCCAGGTGTGAGAGAATCACCATTAAAGAAAAGCTAAAATCTGTTAGGTCTCTATTAGGGCTATGGAGTAATTATTTCCTGGAAACATGCTGCACATGTTTGGAATGAATGCAGTGTGTCAGACTAATTCCAGTGCTCCTTCACTGGCAGAGCTGGGAATTAAACAAAGTGCCTCTCTTGGTAATTGTCATTTTTGATACAAATATTAAAATTGAAATAGTACAACTATAAATCATAAATTCCAAACTCTAGTGAAAAAATGGGGAGGCTATCATGTTCTGGAGATTTAAGGAAGCCCTATACTCATAAATCATGTATGGAATGTTTTGTTTTTAAGCTAGTGAAATAGCCAAAACATGACACTACTCAAATACCCATTACTTTGCAGTGAGCTAAATTGTTCTAAAAATATGCCATTTTGTAAACCCCTCCAAATGGCAGTGATGAAGTATCACACTTGGAGTTTTAAAACGAAGGAAGTCACAATCATACAAGCCAATTTTATATCCTGAGGAGGAGAAAGTCATGTGAAAATCAACTCTCATAGCTGCCTCTCGGTAGGGACTACAAGGATGAAGACTCCTTTGAAGAGGCACAAAATGGATTTTTTTTTCCTTTATAAACCTAATTTGGTCTGTGCTTCTCTTATGGATTGAAAGACAGTTTTATTTTGAGTTTCATCCACTTGTGAAGGAAAATTAGTCAGGCTGGCTTTCTACAAGTCTATGTTTCTGAAGACCAGATGGTATTGATTTGAACATAAGGTAGATGGTAGAATAAAAGCAGAAACACTACCATAGGTTGAGGAGAAACCAACAAATAATCCTTTATAAATTGCATAGTCTCTTATTAATGCTGATATTTCTTATATTTGAAAACCTGTATTTTTTAGCCTAGCTGCAAATACTCTGTGAAATCAAATGTTCTTTTGTCATGTATTTGTCTCTTTTATGCAGCAAATTAGGGATATTTGGCTTCCACAATTTTACATTATCCTCATCAGCTATTACTTGTGCTGCTAAACCTTGCCACATATCTCTGAAATTCTTTCTCTAAATTTAACACGAACATGAGATGTAGAGTAGGTCAAACAACTATTCAGGTTATTTGCCATTGTTGAGAATGTTTTCAAGGTGGCATATCTCATATACTTAACTGAGCACATGTGAATACTGTCATCTAATAAAAGGAATTGTATGAATTAAGATAAGAATCTTATATTATTTAAAGAACTTAAATTATGTACCAGATCTTATTAAAATAACAAACTTCTCATTAAAAATAATGCCTGAATTTAAGAGCAACTGTAAATGAACAAGATTTCTCCTGGAGTGAGTCTTCTCTCAACAGAAAAAAGTCCTTCATTATAAAAGATTTTCTATATTTCTATGACTTTTTATCTTTGAAAATTACTATAATTTTATGATATTCTTATCTTTCCATATTATTTTTAAGATTTTTGATGGAAAATATAAAATAACTTTCATAACAAGTACATGCAGTTCTAAGTGAGGCTATCCAGTATAATTTTCTGAGTATTATAGACTTCCCTTTGCTTTAACTGATACATGATTCCGTAATGACTCAAGTAGTGACAGAACAAATTATTTGATTTTGTTGAGGTCTACCTATCTTTTGACCACAGAGAGGGATAAAGGGGAAAACCAGTGCCATTAATTAGCAGAAATTAACACAGGTATAAGTATCACAAAGCATAATATTCCAACATAGGCAAGACCTACCAGACTATATCAATTAATGTGCTGGAAGCATTCCTTCAGAAGCAAAAACTGTGATCAGTTTAATTCAAAATGCAAGAACGAGTCAGAATGACTGTGTTCTATTTTATCCACTGGCTCTACTTCCATCAATGTCTTTCATCTAGGAGGACAGGAAAAGACAGTAATGATGCCAAACGCCTTCTGTCCAAATATGCACTGGGGGAAAAAAGAAAAAACTGTTCCTGACCATTCAGTTAAGTGACTTAAAAATACCAGCATTTTACCTCCTGTATATCAGGAAGCTCCATGATGCTGCTGAGAGGAGTGCAGTTAAGACCCATGAAAGAATATTTTCAAGGAAAAGACTAAGATGTTGAAAGATACCGAAATGGGAAGGAACAGTTAACACTACCTTAGCTATTTACAGAAAAAATATACTTTCTCTTGGAAACAGATTAAAATTCACATCTAGATCATTTCAGAGTAAATCGATGTCCAGTTTCCTGACAGCAACTTTTTGTGATTTGAACCCCCAATATTTTATAATTGCCGACTTCCAGCCACTGTAAGTTGTTACACTTTAGTCAACTAGATTGAGTAATTTACCGCTTCTGCATGAGGTCTATGGCCCAATGCAGTTGCTTGGATAGAGTAAATAAGTCACCTTTTTCCTCCATTGAACGTTCTTTTGTGTAGCTAGACATTCAGGTACTAAATGACACTCACATCCTTTTACTTCCTTTATATTCTGAAACTTCACCATAGCCTTCTTAATCACAGCATTGCATGTTTTCATCTGCTACCCTAAAGCAATTCCAGAGTCACTGCTTTCCAGCAGACTTCCCACTCCACAGTCATACATTAGAGTCGTCCTCATGTGTATCAGCAATACCACAATATCTGAGTTACACTGTAACTGCTTAAACAGTTGATTCAGGTCAGTTTTCAGAATAAAAAAAATAAAAATTCTTTTTGTTATTTAATGCGAGACCAATCCTTGTCCCATCTGAAATTTGTTGCAGGAAAGACATGATATCTACCTTCAAATTTGTTCATAAAAATACTGTTGGACCAAGAATTAGTCTCCAAGCACAAACATTTGTTCATTGAGAACTCTCTCTTTACAACCATATTTTCAGAACTGGCAACAATAGAATAAAATTCCATTTAAAATTTACTTTACTTGTCAGTTGCTTTAAGCTTTAGAGAACTGGCCCCTCCAAAGACCCAAAAACACATAGTAGTGGTTAATGATCCATGTAAATATATTTCTTTGAGAAAATAAAATGAAATTTTGTTACTGTAGAGTTGAAGAATTTAAGAAAATGTCATATATGCAAAAATCCCCTCATTCTTTAGAACCTCTACTCTCTGCCCTCAATGGTTTTTTTTGTGTTTTTTTTTGTTTTGTTTTGTTTTGTTTTGTTTTGTTTTTTTGGTAAGGATATTGTGTTATTGTATTGTGTCATTATATTGTGGTTATCAGAATCCTAGTCCAGCCTGTACTATGATTCTGAATTGCTGATGAATAAGAGTGTCTGATGTCGTTTCCTTATCCTATCACACAAATTTCTGTAAGTTATTTTAATGTTTTAATTACATACTACATTTTTAGCAAGTTTCAGTTACAACAAGTGTTTCACCCCTTCTTTTATACATGCATATCTCCAAGTCTTCCTTTTCAGCTTAGAGAGCCAATACGACATAATGACAGTGTTACTGAAAAGCTCTAAAGTAACTCTACTTACAAGTGAAAATAATCTAGGGGATTTTGATTTTTTTTTATTTTTTATTATTATCTTGATGATTGAGATTTGGGTTTTTTGTTTTGTTGACTGTTGAGAAATGAAAACATTGAAATAAGCTAGTTGATATTTATATGATGAGACACTGTGTCTGTTTACTGATCAGTAAAAATGACTGTGAGATTCTGCTCTCCGCTTAACTCATCCTCATGTACGAACAGTTTGCCGGTTATAGGAACTTCAGTAAAGGGCATTTAATTTAAAACATCTGGCCTTACTGTGTTTATTTATTTATTTATTGTTCGGCTTAATATACAAGCATGTACAAAAACTAACGCCATATGTACATACATACATTTTTTCGACCAAACTAGATCTTGTCTGGCAAAAATAAATATGTATCTCGCTCAGCACTAAGAAGTGTTTTAGAGATACATTACCGGAGGCATTTTTCTTCAGAAAAGAAATAGAATTTCATATGCCTTGCGTGCACTGGTGATTGTGAGGAAAGCTTGGAATTTAGGAGACCTGTGTAATTGCCCTCTGGGGCCAGCACGCTTATCTAGCAGAGTAACAGGCAGATGATGACCTTTTTTCAATAGGAGATCTAAGCTTTATTAAAAAGAGGGCTTGACTTGTTTTGACATGTTTTAATGTTCTTACAATCAGCATGGGATGAGTTAAAAAAAATAATTTTCAAAGGGTCTTCTCCATTGTTATCCTTGTTCTCCCTTTCCAGGGAGATCATAATAACACCCATGAGGGAGTTATGCCTGTGGGTAAAGAAATGTCCAGTGCCCCAGGCACACCTGACCCCTACCTGGGCTACAGCTGCCTGCACCCTTTGGGTATAAGCATAATTCTACCTGTCATGCTGCCTGCCTTGGTTCATGCACTTGCCTTGCCTTGTTCCAATCCCTGGTGATCTCCAGATTAATAGCTCTGCTGGATCTGCAGAGTTTTAGATCTCACATCATCTTAGTGAACTTATCTCACCTGAGTTTACTGTAGATTCAAGAAAATCAACTCCTCTTCCAGCAAAGCCTATAGCCAACCAGGGAGGCAATGGAAGATAAAATTAACACAGTCCTCAGTCTCCATTGATAGCACCTTCTCTTGTCATGGGGAATGCCAATGTATAGACAGACCACACTCTCTTTCTTAATAAAGAACTGGAGTACAGCAGTGTGTTTCAGCTCTTTTTTTGTTTTCTTCTTTTTCCAGCTGAACAATAGTTTACTGCATTATCACACTTCACCAAATCAGAAGAAATCCTTCAGATATAGGCTGAAAGCCAGGTAGAAAATTGTCACAACCTCTGCATAAGAGATCATCTACCTACTGCTTTGTGTGTCCAACATCTTGAACACCTTTAAAATGTCCACAAGTCAAAGACTGGGGGTGAGCTCCCTTTCCTTTTATACTTTTCAAACCCTTTGCAACACACTATTTCCAAGAACAGTTTTAATACAATATCACTGTGGCATCTTATACATTGTTGCCAATGTTATCAAAAGCAGTCCATAAAATGAAGGATGCACTAAGGAAAAGGTGATATTTGAATATTGAACCATGGGTTCCTACTCAATGTGGAAGTTATATTAAGAAGATGACAGCAGTGCACTAAGATCACCAAAACAGTGGCATTCTTCTGCAAAGATACTTGAAACTTTAACAAATCCATGATACAAAAATCTCAGAGGGACACTGGCTCACATGAACAAAACTCCCTAGGCAATGCAAATTACACCTTCGGTGTCCTTAAAGAAATATTACCTCATTTATATGACAAAATTTCCAACCTTGACACTCTCAGAATAAAAAGGTGGACTTAAAATTTATAGTTTTATTTGAACACGATTTGTTTTCAAGTTTTTTCGAAGTATACTATCTAGACTTCATTTAAGACTAACGTTATGAATTAGTTCTCAAAATAAAGTTTTGAGACTCAAAAATCAGTCTGATTTGAGTTCCAAGAATAGAGAAATGGAACCTAAACCCAGTAAAATTCAGTATTTTTCTTATTACAGAAAACTGAATCTTGTCCAAATGTTGCATGCACTAAACACAAAATAAACCACATTTAAGGGTGGTTATGGAAACTTCTTTGGCCAAGAAATTGCTGTTAATTCAGTTTAAGACTAATGGGAACACTTGAATTATGAACCCAATATAGATAGTTCATAAAGGAAACAGTCACTGGGCTCTATTTGCAGAGAGATTTCCAATAATGCAGCAAATACAGGAGAAAAGGAAACTTGTTTTGGAAAACAGATCCCTCAGAAGTCAACAAAGGAGAACAGAGCTTTACATAAAACTGTTGATTTACAGTTGACAGTCTGTAAATATACTGTAAACAGTTAGAGGTAGTTAAAGAAAAGAAACAAGAAGATAGTTTTATTGATTTGTTTTAAACAGTAAAGGAAGCGGAAACATGACCATGTAGAATGGATTTACAGCCTGTTCTAGCTAACTCTAATAACCGAACAATTCGAACCAACCAAAACTCCTCCCTAGGTGTGTAAACAAGATGTGTTTTAATTTTAAACTATTTCTTTTCCTCATTGCAAGGTAACTTTCTGAGCTGCTGCAACCATGCAATCACATGTCACTCAAGCTTTCAACTGCTAGCCCAGAGAGCAATTTAGAATACTACCACACCGATTACACAAATTAGAGAAGCAGTGTTATGAAGAGATCACAGTCTTTCACTGATTCAGTTGCTGAGCTGTGGCCATACACGACAGATTAATCATTTAACTTCTACACCAAAAGGGAGGAGCAAAATTTTCATATATGGTCAGTCTGAAAAGAGAGAAAACTAGTCTTCAAACAGCATTGCCAAGCCCAAGTCTTAGTATAAATCAGCTCTGAACTTCATCTTACTCTCATTTTGGTTAACCACTATGCTTATACCAGGATCATGCTTTTTATGCTGAGATTGGCAGGTATGAGAATGTTACAATTACCATGTCATAACAGTTATAAACTAATCACAATTATGCAGGTGAAGTTAATAAACCTTTATGTGTTTTTCAGAGTAAAACATTCAGAAATTTAAGGAAGGTGAGAGTAATCATCTTGGCTTTACAATGGGAAAATCATGCCTGACCAGCCCAATAGTTTTCTACAATAAAATGTCTAGTTTAATGGATGGGGGTAGCAGTGGATATTGTTTATCTCACCTTCAACAAGTCTTTTGACACTATCTTCCATCACATTCTCATTGACAAAAGGATGAAATATGGGTTAGATAATCAGGTAGGGAGGTAGATAGCAAACTGGTTGAACTGCTGGGCTCAGAGTTTTGTGACCAGTGGCATGAAGTCCAGCTGCAGACCAGTCCCTAGTGAGGTACCCTAAGGCCTGATACTAGACTAGGTCAGTACTGTTCAACCACATAATTAATGACCCAGTTGTTAGGATGAAGTGTACACTCAGCAAGTATGCAGAAGATATACAACTGGGGAAATTCACTGATTCAGCTGGTTGTGCTGCCATTCAGAGGGAGCTCAAAATGCTAAAGAAAAGGGCTCTCAGAAAGTATATGAATTTTAACAAAGGGAATTGCAAAGCTACGAGCCTTAGAGAAAATAACCCCAGGCATCAACACCCACTGCTAGCAAACTGGCTAAAAAGCAGCTTGGCAGAAGACCTGGGTTTCCCAGTGGGCACCAAATCAAATTTGGCCCATCAATGTACATTTGTCACAACGAAGGGCTGTACTGTATGCATAAGAATGTTGCCAGCAGATTGAGGGAAGTCACTCTTTCTCTCCATGTAGCCCTGGATTAAAGACATGTGTAGATGCTTAGTCCAGCTCTGATTTCCCCAGTGTAGAGATACATGGACATACTGAAACACATCCAGCAAAGGGCCACAAAGATGTTTAAATGCTTGGAGTAGTTGTCATATCAAGAAATACAGTACCGAGAAACACACACTTTGTGAATCTCTGAAAAGAAGCATTCTCAATTTGTTTACTGGGATGCTTACATGGACATCTCAGGAAAACCGAAATCCTGTTTAATTCCAAGTATGTCAGACTCTGTGCTGTATTCAGTCCAAAAGAAATGCCTCTTGTTACTTGCAGTGACTGAGTGAGGTATTAATGAATAATGATAAAAATGGAAATCACAATTTCTTGACATGTGTACAACTCAATAGCTTTTTTACCTCAAGATACAATGAACAACCACAGAAAACAAAAATATTTTATGTCAGTGCTTTGCTAATGCTTTGGGAACCACTAATTCCACCCACATTCTATTAAGACACTATTATGGAAAGAATAAGCTTTTTATAACACAAGACAGCATAATTTTGAGACTTTTCAAGCGATGTATACGATTACTACAAAAACATTTTTCTGAAGTACTCTGAATCACTATATAATACATCAATTTGCCTAATGTCACATTATTCTAACATTTGAGAAACTGTCTTAACAACAGTTATAAAGTAACTACTTAAGTAATTCAAAGTTTCAGCTAAAACCAGACCTTTTTAAGTCTTCCCAAAAAACTAGCGGAAACCTTCTTGATTTGTTTATTAGCTTTCCTAGTATAGCAACAGATGTGCAGCTATTGACATACCCTGTGTCATCCATTCTAGCCTGGCATAAATGACATACATAAACCCTTCTGTTCATGTATCAGCATCTAGAATGCAAATGTATAGACTTTGAGGACATCATTGATTGCTATACTGCCTAGCTCTCTTTGGTGGCAGTTTCACAAGTTCAATATTGGCATGTGATTTCTGACCTGATTTGGAGTTCCCAGCGTGTGCTACCAGCATCCATCCTTGTTATCATGATCCTTCCTTTGTTAGGCAGTGTATCAATTGTTTATGCACTTGGATTTGGATTTATAAATGCTGTTGCATTGAAACTCCCTGACTGAGAATAGTGTAGTCTCACAGATTTTCCTGTCATAGAGTCCACTTACTTTCACGGTAGTATTTTGAAGGGTGTTATTATGTTTTAAATTTCTCCCTGGGTTGGAGTTATATTTTGAGTTTAATTTCATACTCGTGATCACTGAAAGAGGATTTGACTGTTTATCTCAGACATCTTTCAAGGTGATTGTGTTTTATTTTTATTCACTTTAGTGAACAAGTGCAAAGTTACTAGTTTCTTAAGACCATTGTAAATCTGTGATTTTGTTTGCACAGTCTTTCATTTTCCTTAGATGCTGTGATGCATTATAAGTTTCATGTAAAATTACAGGTAACAGGGTGCAAATATTCACCATGTTGAGGAACATAATGAGTATGAGTTCTAAATTAATGGAATATGTTTATATAAACTTCTCAGGATGTTTCAATGTCAAACTTGTAATTAAACCTTGAATTTAATGAAATTCTTCATTCATTACATTATAAAATACAATAGCAGCATTATTTTTGAGAATTCTAAATGCCATTTTTTCATCTTTAAAGTAGTAATAGATTAATAGGACTATTCATGTGTGTGAAGCTAAGAATGTGTTTAAGTGAGTGCATGATTGGATTCTCTGTATACACAAGAGCCAGAAAAATGACATGTCTGTGGCTGTCCTTCCCAGTTTTGAAGACTGAGAAATGCAACAAATTGAAATTTGTTTCTTCTTCAGGGTCTAATAAATGATAGCATCTGTCCTTAGCAGGCTAAACTGAGCAATCCTGGGGAAAAAAAATTGAATGCTGTGAGCCGTTTCTTCATTACTGCAAAAGGATTGTTAAATCAATCATAAAATAATTAAGCTATCAGACAAATTAGAACAATACAGACAGTGAGAAGCAGCAAAGAAACAAGTAAATAAAAGGCTGTGCATGTAGTCCTTAGTGGACTGGGTCTGGATGTTATGGATCATTATTATTAGGTATTATTCACACTAATCCTGAAAAGCAAAATCATCTCTCAATAATAAAGGCAGTAAACACTCCATTTAAAGACAGACTGTAATCTGATGGAAAGCTCTTTTCTTTTCAGCTGTTTCCATTGTGCATTCTAGTTAAAAATAATGAGACTGTTGCTGAATATTTTATGAATATTTACCTGTAAAAAATGACACAGAGAAATGAGAATAGAAATAATAGAATGTGTCACTTTGTTCTGTAGTTTATAAATTAGTTACATACCTTTTGTTGTAGATTTGTTTGAATTACATAGTGTACTTCTGGGTTTGTTCCCAAATTCTTTTTATTTCAGAAAATAGTCAAAATCAGTCACAAATAATTGTTCAGCCTACTGTTGTTATAGTTACTATTTTTTATTTCTAGAATACTCTTAAGACCAGGTCTAATTTTCAAGTGTGTGACAGTGAGAAATGAAATTCCCTTAGCCTTCATTCAGTCTCCACTGATTCACAGAATTGATGATTGAGTACCATACAAATTGGTAAACATTTTCTGAAGGCTGGAGAGATCACGCCACTACACAGCTCTGCTTTTGTCATGAACAATCCAATTCACAGGACTACTTCACATCAAATATTCCTGAACTAAATGAGCCCCCATATTGTCTGTTAGGTAAAGTGCTACATAAAGACCATTTGGATGGATCCTGTGCCTCTTCAATATTTTTCAGGAACACAGCTGTTTCACATCTGTTAAAGTCTTCTCAGAGTCCAACATTTTGCTTTGTACCTCACCTATTGGCAACTTCTGACCTCTTTAATTCTTTGTGCTTTCTTCAAGAGTCTAACAACAAACCTGCCAACTGCACAGTACTCTTGGTAGGGAGTGAATAGATCTGTGATTCTTGTGTGAAAAATGTCACTGATTTCAACTCAAATTGTGTTATTAGAAGAATAAATTACAATTATAATAATTCACAATGGAAATTTGCACTCAGTAACAAGAAAATACTCAATGGTGGAAAATATAAATGAATAGACCTTATGGAAAAGTCATACAGTAAAGAATAGAAATACATTTTCTACCTACAGAGGATGAATTTTTCTCTGCAGTATGTCTGGTTGGTGAATTGATGTTAAGCATCTGGGGAAACAGACGTGCAAAATCTGGAACACATGTTTTGCAACAACAGTAAATCCAGAGTGCAATCAAAGTAGAGCTCTCACCAAAAATAACTTTAAATTGGCTACAACTGACTGCATATCCTCTTTCATTTTTAAATCATCGATTCCTCAACTCATGTTCTTAACCTTGTGGGTTTTACTGCTAGATAAACACTTTCAGAATATGCTCGCATACCATAATCCTTTAAACTTTTCAAATTCCTTCCTAGTCCTTTAAAGTCCTCATGGAAGGAGTTGTTTAGCAAAGCCAAAACTAAGATGCGGTCTTTGCTCTTGACAGATTCCTAGAACTGATACCTGGCAACAGCTATGGAAATATGTGCAGGCTTTAAATATGGCCTCACTTTGAAGTTTACATCATTTTGCTGCTACAGTCAGTGGTTTTCTGTCTGCTGTCTGCATTTCCCTTCCTATCTGTACTCATCTCTTTCCACTTCGAGATGTTTCCTTAGGTTTTACAGCAGATGCATCCAATGTGCTTTCTCTCCTAACTGGAAGCTGTCATTCTCACTGTTGATATAAAATACTTTGGGAGCATGTGAAAAATACCCTGTGTTTGCTGTTACTCTACATACTTCACAGGAGGAATGATGTTAAGTCACATTTACACAGCTTGATTTTGCACACTGAATTTAGGATGCTCCATTAACTCCATAAACTTCTACATAGGCAACAGTAGGAGAGAGGATTTTTCCACAGATAAATTCAGAGCAACTGATCATAGAATCATAAAATAGTTTGGGTTAGAAGGGACCTTAAAGACCATCTAGTTCCAACTGGAACAGAAAAGTTAAATATAGGCAGTGCTGGACTTGGAGCTGTGTTTGTAGCCATCTTAATATTAAGTAAATACTTTATTTATCTGTAAAAAGAAATTGGATGGTTGATAAGCCTTATTTGTCCTATATATAAACACACTTATTCTAAAGTACCTTAAAAGATATTTTGGGTAGAAATAAAAGGAGATAGCTGCAAGCTTTGGCAAGTATATCAGTGGAGAGATCAAATACAGGTAGTGGGAAAAGCCAGTGTCACCTGGACTACTTACAGTTGTACTTTAAGCAGCGAGATAGTCCATGTTCCACATAGTAAAATGTAGAGATAGAGTGAAGTGCAGAAATACAACTAAATCTGGAGATTTAGTGATCTATGCCTCTGTCTTAGAAAAGGAGAAAAGACAAATGTTTGGAAAACTCTAAGGGGGAGAAAGGAGTGGATAAAACTCCTTTAGCATCTCCAAGCCTATTATTCACTACCAAAAAGTTATGGGCACAATCTGAATTCTCAGATTTCTATTGGTTCCTTTTAGCCATGGAAGCTATGTTGCTGCTGTCCTAAACTCAGCTGAATCACTGCAAGCAAAAAAGAAAAAAATGTTGTGTCTGAATCCATGTAATCCATGTTCTGTCATGGGGTAGGACCTGGAAATGCAGGCTAAGGAAAACTGGGAGCATTCTGGGCCTGCACTGAAAAGATGATGTCAGTATGGTGTGGAACCCTGGACTTCTGATCACAGCATTCTCTAGATTCAGCCTGTAAAAGCCCAGTAGCACATTTAACAGGAGAGCTTCTAAGCTCTTATCACCTGTGGAACTCTATTACCTCTGCATCACCCATAATTCAGTCAGATGCAGAACATACATTCCATCTTATTTCCTTTACCCCTGTACAGTTGTTTACAACAGTTTGTCGCATTTTCATCTTCTGATAACTAATCAAGCATTTTAAAATTTACTGCTGTTTGGATTGACCCCATTCCCTCATTCTCAATGAAAAAAGAATCATGCTAACATTTGAATGTCTTCCTTTTCCTCAACTATAGATCTATATTTTATCTTCATATATCAATATGATATAATATATAATTATACATGCATAATTGGTAATAATACATTTCCCTAACTTGAAGTTTTAAAAAGTGCACTTAGTTATTCTGAAAGAAGGACATCTGCATTTAAGCATTCATAACTCAAATGTTACCTGGGAGTCAAGGTCTTTAAAGAAAGTCTTTATCATTTTTTATGTACCTCTGGAAAGAATTAACAAATATACAAGAACACAAGGGAGGGGATATTTGAAATAAGAAAGTACAAGGATTTCTGTGTATATTCTTCCTTTGTGTGGGTTTTGGTTTTGTTTGGTTTTGTTTTGTTTTGTTTTATTTTGTGTTTGTTTTGTTTGTCAACTTCTTGAAACCATGACAAGATTTAGAAAGCAATCAAAATTTTTGATTCTTATTCTAGCCAAAAATATACTTCTAAACCTTATGAGATTTAACAAACACTAATTATTTCATATCTTGTTTTATAGTCTCACAGTCTGCAATGTAAACACATTAAGTCTAATGTCATCCATTCCTTAAACTTTGTCAGCTTTAGTCTATAGTTTTCTTTTATGAAAACTTATTTGGCCAGTTTGACTTTGATCACTTTCATGTTGTTCTGAATTGACTTAATGTTCTAAATACTTTTGACACTTTATGCATCACTTTATAATTTGTTTCTTTTGTCTCCTGCTACTTGCATAGAGAAATTGATGACATTTCCAATTGTATTTAAAATCTGCAGCTGCAATTGATTCCTCAACACCAATTCTTTTAAATTTTCTGATACTAAGCTTAACATTATAATTTCATATTCTCTTTACGGAATCTGCTTTGCATCAGCTCCTTGTGATGAATGGTGCATACTTTGCATAAAGTGGCAAACCCACAACATTAAGAAAACAATCTGAAGGGATAAAAACTTTTTTTCTGCTCTCCTTACCTGGATAGAAATGCTGTTTTCTTATGTAACATATTTCACCACAAAATAAAAAGGTGACTTGTGGAGGGGGAGCACCTGTAAGGGGCACCTGTTGGGGACTGTCAAGAGGATAATTTTTACCAATGGATGAAACTGTCTGCTGCTAACTAGAGACTGCCACAACCACCAGCTATATACCCTTTGCCATAGAGCTGCTGTTTTTGCAAGTTTTTATACTGTTCAAGTGTTATAGTTAGGATAAAAGATGTATTAGATAGGTAATTATTACCATTCTATTATTTCTGTATGTTCAACTGTTCTGATCAGTTATGGAAACCCCGGTTACAGCCCCTGATTGGTTCATGTACCCCTAAAACCCCATTGGCTAGCCAGTGGGGCAATGCAGCACCACCCTATAAGGCTGAGCCACCCTCAGTTTTCCTTATAAGTTATAAACCCTCCTTCCCTTTTCCTTTTGTGTCGCGATCCGCCCCTAACTCCACCCAAGTTCTAGAATCCTCCGACCGAACCCTACAAGAGTCCCATGCCCCCTAATAACGTGTTCACACCTGTTCACAGCCTCCCCTGTGTGGGCCGTTCCTTCTTTCCCTTACTTGACCACGACAGTGACTCAAAGAACTAAAATATGTTTGTGTTTGTTTGTTTGCTTGTTTGTTTTGGGTCCTGTTTGGTGTCGTGGTTTAATCCCAGACAGCCACTAAGCCCCATGCAGCCATTCACTCACTCCCCACTAGTGGGATCGGGGAGAGAATCAGAAGGGTGAAAGCAAGAAAACTCAAGGGTTGAGATAAAGGCAATTTAATAGGGAAAGCAAAAGCCACACACAAACAAAGAAAAACAAGGAATTAATTCACATCTTCCTGTAGGTGGGCAGGTGTTCAACCATCTCTGGGAGAGAAGGGCCCCATCATGAGGAACAGTGACTTGGGAAGACAAACACCATCACTGCAAACAGCCTCCCCCTTCCTCCTTCTTCTTGCCACTTTAAATACTGAGCATCATGTCACATGGTTTGGAATATCCCTCTGGTTTATCTGTGTCTCCTGTTCCAACTGTGCCTCACCCCAGCCTCCCATGCAACCTCAACTTCCTTGCTAGCAAGGCAGTATAAAGAGCAGAAAAGGCCTTGGTTGTGTGCAAGTACTAACAATGCTCATCAATAACAAAAACATCTCCAGACTATCTACCCTATGTTCGGCACAAATCCAAAACACAATCCCATACTGGCCACTGTGAAGAAAATTACCCTTACCCAAGCAAAACCACCACATTTGTTCTATAGACCTGTCTATATTTCTGTGAGATGGGAGTCAGTATATCAGACTTCAGTAGAAAGAGTTTTGGAAGACTTTTTGTTTGTTTTTTTTTTTTAATGCACACTGTGGCTCTTTGTTGAACTCTACCTTTGCATCATTCCTTCTAGCAAAGGCAGAAATACTACTCCCTCTCATTAGTTTACTGTTCCCTTTGCTTCTCTCTTGGCATATTTTCTTTGCTTTTCTGAAATTCTGGTTTTCCTCATTTTTTAAGAGATAGGTCAGTTCTAAGGCTACATTAGTATTATAAAAATATTTGCTTTATGGTCCTCCAATTGATGGGAATACAAAGGAGCTTATTATCCAGAGATGCATGATGACAATTCTGAACATTGAAAGAAGAGAAAGAAATTGCATATGAAAGCAACATGAGCAATGTGATGAAATATGCTTGTATCACACAGAAGTTTCAAGGTTTTGTTCTGTTCAAATATATATACTCTATTAATGACAGCAGGGAGAGATTGTACTGTTCACAATAAATTTCCATGTAAGAAAACTGTTAGAAATAAGAACTAAAAATCTGACATCCTGCACATTTTACTCCTTCCCAAAGAGAAAAGCTGAGAAATTGGTTAATTTGTGATTAAAAAAAAAGAAAAAAAAAACACAAACAAAACAAAACCAACAAACAGTTTCTGTATTTTGTACTTAGTCTTCTAAGTTGTAGCTAATTAATCAAATATTTATTATTTAAAAACCCCCTCAGTTCAATTCACTCAAGCCTCATCTACCACATTTTAAGTACAACATTTTAGAGACTGATCTGTGTGACATACCTGTCTTTGATAACTAAACCTCCTAGCTTTCAATATATTGTGCTTCCATTATTTTAGTAAAACCCTGCTTCAGCAGCACTCAGATATGTGTCCCCTATTCAAGCTCTGGAAAGAATAGGATTTTCTTTTCTTTATATATTATTGCCTTCAGTTCCATGACCTGCAGGATACAGTCCTTATCCTTTAAGTGTGTTGGTCAATCAATAGCTATTCGGGAGAGTACAGCATTTGTCTCTGTCTTTGATTTGTAATCCTCTGAGCACATTGAAAAACACTTGCTTTCTCCAGGGCATTTAACTGCAGGATTTCTGGCAGCCTCATCTCTAACAGCAATAAATGTTCTTCCTCTTCTTACTTCCTACGTAATGTGACTCTCTGCTTTGGACCTAGTTTCATATGCAATAGGACTATTAAGGAGGTTGCATAGCTAAGTAATAGAATTGTTCATTTTTTCCCCTTGTTTTGAAATGCTGGCAACAGTTTCTTCTAAACCACAATGAACTCCATGTATATGGCTGCACAGTGGCTCTTGAAATTCAGCTCTCTATGCCAGCTACTTTCAGTCAAAAAAACTCAGGTAGTACTCCCTGGCCCAAACATTCTTTTGTGCCTTAGTAAGACATTAGTATGAGCAAGTTAAAATAGTTCTGTTGCAATATGAATACTTTAAACAAGTGTGTTAAGATGTGATATCTGTAATTCCCATAGTAATGGTCTTCTGTACAGACCAGCTCAAGTTTATACTTTGTACACATTTTCTGTGAAACATTTCTGCCAAGGGAATCAAAACAAATAATAAAGACTTAATCTGTGAAATACATGTGATGCCCATAAAAATGAAATGCTGGCACTACTTAGTTAAATATATTTGTACTCTTCTAGATTATGAAGTCTATAAGGACATCCTTGATATTTCTTTGCCATGCTGGAGGACTCCTTTCCAAGCAAAGGAAAGCAATCCTAGTTATCAGGGGACCTATGGAAATGTTCACATCTTCACCAGATTCCTTTTTTTACTCAGCACCAGCTAAATGTCAAAATCAGCTAACACATTCCCAGGGACAGTCAGCATCTCCTGGGTATCCTAAGGACTTCAGTATGTAATGACTGTTGAAGAAATGCTTCAAATTTGCCCAGTTTTGTACACTGGTCACTAAAATCAACAAATTCAACTAAAACTGTGAGCAAATCTGAAATCAGGTAGCTTTCACTGGGTTTGGAATTTTGTTATTGCAGGTGTGGACAACTCAAATAGAAAGGTTGACATTAGTTTTCACTCCATATTGTGGTACTGTGCAAAATGGAAAAAAAAAAAGAAACCTATAAATTTTAAAGAAAGGGGTTATTTTTACACTCCCTCAGAGGTAAGAGAATGCTGGAAAACCTAATATTTTCTTTGAGTTATCAAACATTTGCTTAGTCCTGCAAACTGTGTTGTGGGATAAAGAATATTTTTCCAGACTGGTTTCCATGACATCTCTGCTAATTATTTTCTGGAGATTTATTAATGTGTCCTGTAAAGCTCTAATGAGAAAGTATGCTAATTTACATCTGTAAGAGAATGAATATTATGTTAAAAGGATCAATTAGTTAATCATTAAAAGACAGAACTGAAAAGGCTTTAGTATCAAAGACTTTCATGGGATTTTCACAGCACCTTGAAGTCACAGGCTCCAAGTCTCTAAATAAGCACTATAGCTTATTTAGAGACACTGTGCCTTTGTATTTTCAACATATTGCCTTCTTAATGTAACCTTAGGATACGAACTATGTGAATTGTTTTCACTGAAATGCAAAACCACTCAAGGCATAGTTGGGTTAGGATTTCATTGTAAAATGAAACTTTAAGAAATTCAGCAATCCCTAAGGCCAGACCAACAAACACTCCTCTTAAAATAAAGGTTTAAAATAAATTTATACCAGCTTAAGTCATAATTCCCTAAGTGGAAGCAACATGAATGTGATAGAGATAACACCATTGCTGTTTAACCTTGCTTTGGGCTGCTTGTGTGAGCAGGACAACAAAAGGCCAGCTCTGCTGTCACTCTTACTGATAAAGCTGATGATTGAACAGTGTGTCACTGTGAGAGATATCTTGGAGAAGCATTGCCCAAACCAACACATTGATAGCTTGGATAGTTTAGTGGGAGTAATTTCTCATAAAAATATGGGAGAGGCTCCTTCCATTTCCTTTGGCAGAAAACTAGATGTCTTGCTGAATTTGCCTAAAGAACAATGCTGGTTTTGTTCTTTTTCATATGTAATTATTTATTTAGTAGAAAAGGAGGGGAGGAGTTTATCAACCACAATATCATCATGGCATAAAATCTTCTCACAGTCTGCCATATACTTCACACTTCTCTTCCTTCTCGTCCAGTTTTTGCTGTAAAACATTTCACTAAATGTTCCCGGCAGGGATTCTTTAAAGCCTTGTTGGATGCTGTGTTTGTAAGGCTGAGGTCTACAGCAGTGGTTTAGCCTCCTGGTTAGTGTTTTAGTCCATCAACCTAGGAGAAAAGTGTGCTCCCTGTCCCCCCACCCCACCACATGGTTCCCGAGCCCTAGAGAAAGGACACAGAGACCACCCAGCCTAGGGAGAGGGACAAACAGAGCAAGTTTATTCGAAGAACAGGGGGTTTTATAGACTTTGGAGGGAGTTCAAAACCTCCAATGAGGGGCAAGAGGAATGTCTGGCTCTGGGCCAACAGGGATGAGGGAATTTACATTCAGCTGGGAGAGGGTTTCAGGTAACAAGGTGTACCCTGCCCCTCAGCTCACAATGGGGGGTTCTGGGAAGAAGATACAGTGGGTTTCTGGAGAAAAGACGCAGAGAGAAGGCAAAAGACATTTTATACAACATTAAACACATTGGTGGTCAAAACATTATCAGTGACATTCTGAATTGATTCCCACAACTAAACTCAACTCTGTTGGAAAAAAACTTAACAAGGATGTATGTTTCAGGAAAAAAAAAAAAAAATTCATGCCAAATTTTCAGAAGCACAAGATAGCTGGGTGGTCCTAACATTTTATGAATGAAGGTTAGGTGGGGAGTTGAGAATGAAAGTTCCTGTGAATGTTACAATCACTTTTACATAATATTTTTACACTGCAAGTACCAGTTTGAAAATTATAGAGCCTTAACAACTTTTTCAGACCTATTACCATCAGACAGTTAAACATGAATATGAATCATGAGAAGAGAGTAATTAGGGACATTTTTAAAAAGTGAAATGTTGTTTTCCTTTACAACATACTGCATTATGAAGCTTAGAACCCTTCCCTCCTCCTTTCCTCAGTTCTTCAGCAGGAAAACCAATATTAAAACTGGCTGACAAAGTATCTTTCAAATACACTCTGATGAAGCTACATGAATGAACAAAGGTGGTTAGTATATGTGAAAGCAGAACTGACTCCAGTAATAAGTCTGCCTGCTTAAAATTTGGGAGCTATTTTAATGGAGACAAAATTACCACAAGCATGCAGTAACTAATTTCCTAAATGCAATAATGTGGTTATTTGCCATAATGACCACAGGCACTGCATCAGTTCACATTAAAGACTAAGAGGTTAATAATTTGGAGTTTAAAACAAGAAAAGTCTGACTGGCTTGCTTTTTATTTACAGGACTGTAAAATGCATTTGAAATCACCAATTTAATTTTTTGTGGCTTTATAACTTTTAAAAATACCCATTTATATTTATGTATTTATTTATTAAATCTTTTCCTGCTTGAGACCACATATGTTTGGTATGTGTAATTTTACAGGTCAGTTATGAACTTCTATAAAGAGGTGTGAAATGAAAATATAGACAGCTGAGTTTGCTTGCACAATTATGACATTCTTCATACTAAAGGTCAAAACACTGAAAATCATGGATATTCCACTGATCCAAAAATAAACAAAAGCATCCAAACCAATGTTAGAATTTTTTTGAAGGTTTTAGTATTTCTTTATCTCAAACACTTTTAAATCATTCAATTCCCCATGCCAGAGAGGCAAATGGTCTAGTTTGCTTGTCTTTCTATCCACTGCCTTTCAGAAGTATACAGAAAATACAAAATCAGGAAACAAACAAAAAAAAAATCATCTGCTGAAAGGAAAGCTGGAACACACAGATGTGTGATTTTAGGAAAGCAAAGGTCAGAGCCCAGTTGACAAGTTTTTCTCCAAGAATATAAGGGAAATGAGCCCAGCTGGGAGGTATGAACTGTCTGATAAAGAAATCAGAAGATAACTAAGAAAGGACAAGAAACTACAATCACTAGCACAAGGCCAACTGAAAAAGTTACAGTAATGTAAGCTGGGTTAGCACCTTAACCTCTAAGATTCTCAGCTATGCCTTTTAGCTCATTGAAAAACAAGATAACCAGAAAACAGCCTGAGTGAAGGTGAAGTCTGTGTAAAAAAAGGAACAAGAAATCTTTCCCTGCCATCACCTTCTAACTGGGAAGCAGAAACTTCAACCACAAAACTTTTCCAGTTGTGCGACAAAACCTTTAATGTGTGAAAAACACTCTTATGGAAACTTGTAGAGCTATTCAGCTGCTTCCCTATAAAAAGGAGCAGCACTTTGAGCAGGTGTGTCTTTAAGAAGCATAATAGCAGCTGGGATGTCATCAGCATGAGTGGTGGGGAAGGCAGCCTTTGAAAGGGTTAATCAGAAATGTTCTGTGTATATTTATGGCTCTGTGGAACTATCACTTGAAATGAAATCACAACCCAAATGAAGTCTAATGGGTTGTTTGGCTTTCAAGGGTAGCAAGTCAACAGACCAAATAAACTAATGTGGACCTTGATCAGTTCAAGAATGTTTTCCTGGAAAGACATGGTATGGGATTTATTGACCCAGTAAATTCCTCTCAGCTGCATGCTCAGCATGGCCAGAATTTCATCCCTGGCTCATGACCATCCCCATGTCAATGTTTGTTTGTATTTTGGTAGGGTTTTTTTGTTTGCTTGTTTGTTTGCTTCTTTTTTAATTAAAATTGTTCAGTACACAGTTAGATGTGCTGTGGCTACAGCTTAAGTTGATTAAGAGGTTACTGTCCTCATCTGCTCACATCCTCCTATGTCTCGCTTCTCCCTTAGCTATGTAAGCAAAACTGTATAAGCAGGGACACCTTCACAATTTCTGTGAAAAAAGGTGTTGCAATAAAACAAAAGACTGAAATGTATGCAAGTGAGCAGAGACTATTCTCAGCAGTTATAAATGCAGTAAAACCAGAAAATCTAAACCAGCTGAGACTGTGGCATTGTAGTCACTCCTTTTCCAACCCAACCAGCTGCAACACAAACCAACATGTCTTGCTATAGCCTTTCAACCAAGGGTTTAGCCTGATTTGACTAGGAACAGTGTTTTCAAGTGACATAATAAATCCAGATATACCTTTTTTTTTTTTTTTTTTTTTTGACTCATTTGAGGATTAATATTCAAAGTAGACTCAGATAAGCCTTGTCTGGATTGGAGTGGTGAAACGGAGTTGCTCATGTATGGCACTACCTGCCTACTCAGCTCGTGCTGTGATGTGTAAGTTCATAACTTACACAGAAGAGCAAGGACCACCCTGTAGAAAATTCAGCATGAGAGCATGCAGTGATTCAGGTGTTCATTTTTATTTCAGTTGCCCAGTACATTATGAAGGGAAACACATCTCATGAAATACAAAGATCCAAGTCTAATATGTATTACAGGACTTGATGACAGAACACATTATGCAACATTAGTAAAGCCTTAAAATTTATCATTTGTTGCATGAGTAACAGATTTGGAAGGATCTAAACCAGCAACTACTCAGTGTTTTTCTCTGCTTTATTGCACTCTTACAGCAGAATTTCACTCAGAATTTGAAATGTAGTAAAATTACCAGGTAAACCAATAAGTAGAGACATTAGTCTAAGCTTAAACTGGAAGGATAAAGCAGAAAAGCTTTTTGGAATCAAGCAGGCAACATTGAAGTCAGGGAATGCTTTTACAAATAATGCAACCTCTAATGATTTGATGAATATTTTCTGAGCATAGTTTAGAATTTAAAGAATACCCAAATGGAAAAAAATTAAAAGTGTTAATCAGTCTAAAGACCTGATATGATCTACTAGTCATCTTCAATTTGGATAGCCTGTGGCTATTTGCAAAATTGTTGAAGACAGTAATTATCAGGAAATTATCAATACCAGGGAAACCAAAATCATTATGAAGCTGAATGTCTAAGGAACTACTCTTCATTTAAATACCTTCTGTGTTGCTAATTCAGACACTGCTGCAAGATATAAGTTCTTTGTCTTTCCTCAGAATGAATGAGTACCTCTTGGTAAGCTTCCAAAAGGATGTCATGGTCTTGCATGAAATTACAGAAGCTGCTAAAAGTTGCTGAAAAAGAAGGAAAATATCTTTGTAAAAGTCCTTATAGCACTGTTTAAAATTTACTTTTCAGTAGGTGGGGAAAAATGCTTGGCAGACAGAATTGAAAATCAAAGCCCTTTGTTTAGCCATACAGCAAATAAACTTTATCCACCATTATACAAAATCCACTTCACTCATTCAGGGTGTCTCTGACCTAATGAACTGGGTAGAACAATTGAAAATCCTAGAGAGTACTGCAGGAAGGGCTTTGAATCCCAGACTGGCACTCAGCCTTGATGTCAGCTTGGATCTTGGGCTCTTTATGAGCACTCAAAGAAGAATGCCAAATGGCTCTGGGTTCTGATTTTGGAAGAGGACTGACAACCAACTTGTTACAAACAAGCTACAGAGGGACAGCTGTTGTATGGAAATGACTTTTACTTAATGAGCGTAGTTGACAGACTGCAACAACTGGCAAATTATTTCATAGGTCTGACTGAGAAGAGAATCTGAGGACAGTTAATGAATGACAAAAGAGAACAGCAGGTGGGTTTTCATTTAGATTAATCCTTTCATGAGGCAGAACCTTAACTGCCCATCAGTGACTCTTTAAGGCATACACCACAAGCTGATCCCATTTGATTTCAATGTCAAGTTTAAAAAAAAAAAAAAAGAAAATAAGGCTGCTTTGAAGGAACTTTTTAAAAGACCATAAGTAAATGCTGTGCTCAAGAAGGATAAAATCACTGACTCAATGACAGCATTTTATACCTCCAAATGTTTACAAATACAAAATTGAGGGTAGCTTTTAAAAGTTGAGCTTCCTGTGATGGATAATAAAGTTAAGAAAAAAATGGTTTCCTCATTCTATGTTTTGTTCTTTCCTTTCAACAGTATGCAGAGGAGTGTAAGAGATCATCAGATTTCAAGTCTCTCCCTTTAAGACTTTACAATCCAGAAGATTTTGATATTGAACGTACATGAGAAAAGTTGAAAAAGCTCAGTGCACTGTCTTTGAAGTTCAATATTCCATTGCATGACTACTGGTTTTATGTGTGGTGTTGAGTCTGGGAGCTGTGACAGTGCTGAGATTGGACTATACTGAAAGTCTTACAAAAGAGACATTATTTTCCAAAATAATGGTTATTTGGCTTGCTGATGTGCTTAAAGAAGTGACACTGGGAAATGAAGGCAAATGGAAGAAATTAGGGGGAATACTATTAAATACCTAACTTTGTGGATGTCATTGTGTTATACTCCATGAGGATGCAATAGTGAATATGAACTCCAATAAAAGAAAAATTGCTACTTTGTCATCTCTAAGCAAACTCCACAACACACAATACATCATGGAAATTTCAGTTGGATTTATCAGCTTCAATAAATGCCACCAAATCCTTCTTGATGATGTGTGGGAGAGAACGAGGAAACAGCTAAGCTAAGTATCTGCAGGAAACAGAACAAATGAAAGGAAGTTGAAAAAAAAATACATTTACCTGCACTGCCAAAAAGGAACAGATGGTGAGATCCAAGGGGAGATAAACTTTAAAGACTGTAAACCAAGCAATTCATCCTAGCAGCTTTCAAAGATCCAGTACCACTGAAAATTCTAAGTCCCATATAACATTAATGTTGTTAACAATAAACGAGACTATAGGGCAGGTAAAGTGGAATGACCATGCTGAGCAGAGGGAGTTGAATGCTTTCAACAACAAGCTCGTGAAGGGTTCTTGCAGTCAGATTGCAAGGAGATTCCAAGCAGGAAAAAAATAAGGAAAAGGATAAAGGGAAAAGGTAAACTGTGTGGTAAACTGTATGAAGCAAAACTAGTCTTGTGCTGAGAAATTGAGCCATCTCAGCAAGTATTTCCAAAAGCTCAAGAGAGATCAGAAAATAAGGTGAATTTGAATTTCAAGTCAGTGGATAACTTTAGAAGAACTCTTAATTTTATATTGAAACCAGTTCTCTAATATAGATCTACAGACAATAAAACACAAAGAAAAGCTTTTTGACAGTGCAATATTTGGTTCTACATAATATTTTTCAGGCCCCTTAAAAGTAAGTCTTGGCTTCTTACTACTAAATTCTTCTGCCCCATGGGGTACAGATGTAATGAAAATAGGTCCAGATTTTCCAAGGTCCTCACACAGCTGCCGTTTTGCTCAAAAAGCACAATTTCTGAATCACAGCCTTCTCTCTACAAACTCATCAGATAACCTGAAAAGCTACCCTGGAAAGCTCCAAGGGTATTAAGAGGAGATTGTGCATATGGTTGGAAACTTGGCTTGGCACTGAACAGCTGTAGCTACTGTTTTTTTCCCCCCTCCCTTTTCAATTGAATTGCAATACAAATTAGTTAAGGCTCCAATCCTGGGGCAGAGTCCTATTGTACCAAAGAGAAGACAGGTCTCAGATCCAGCCTGAAGGCCTGGGTGAGCTTCACCAGTGCTCCAGTCAGGAGTGCACACCAGCAGCTGCTCTGTTAAGGTCAGCTTTGGAGCATCATCTGCACCCATGACATGCGCAGTACAAAAAAATTGAAAAGGAAAGCAAGAATGTTTGCAGGAGGTTGCCTTATTAGGTTTAACCTCAACACATAAATCTTATGTTTGAATTACACCTGCTTTGACTTTCTTAGATTACTAGTATGCTTTTGTCAACAGCTGAACAACACATATATTTAAACTGAATATGTAAGAGCCTTCTAACTCATCAAATTGGACTGGAGTAGCTGAGACATTTAGAGGTTAAGAGAACAGATAGGAGTGAGACATAAATACAGTGTACTTCCGTAAGTCTTTCTATTTCTTTCATAAATCTAGTTAAAAAATTAACATTAAAGACCTGCAGAAGTCTTCTAGTCCAGCCACTAGAGCGAACATGAGCTATACCTTGAAAGTTTTAAATATTTTAAATATAAAACAGAGTCATGATAAACAGTAAAGATAAAATAAAAAGGTCACAGATGTTCTCATCCTTTAATGAGGTTTCCTTCTCCACCTTTAGCAGATGGTAAAATTTTAGCCAAGTGTCATCTCCTGATTCCAGCACAGGTCCCTTTATTTTGGGTTCCTGACTCCCTTTTACAAGTATCCAGCTGTTTTCAGGCATCAGGAGGTGCTCAGGGGCAATCTTAGTGTCTTCTTGACAGATCTAAGTGTTCCAGCAAGATCCCCTTAGACAGGATTTCAGATACTTTCGGTACCATTTTGGTGCCACGGCAAATTGACTGAGAGGAGCACTAGGCAATTCTTGGTTGTTGTGCCCTAGAATGTTTCCTCCTTTGCTCTACAGCACCTGTAAACCTGATGCCGATTCTGATACATGGTTACAGGGTGAGCTCTGACACTGTTGTCTGGGGAAAGAGATTTTGGCAGAAGTTAATATGCCTTGGGCAGAGAACAGATAAACTTGTCTCCTCCCTGTACTGAAATAGATTGCCTGGCAATTTAACACCTCTGTGAAAAAAGCACACTCCAGAGTCCAGAGTAATATTAAACATTTATTTAACAATACTCCCTAAGCTTCTAATGAAAATAAATTTACTAAGCAATCAAAAATCAACACTGATCCTTGCCAAAATATAAGGAAAGAAAAATTTTTCTGGAGTCTCTGAGATAATAGTACAGATGTTTCTTTTCTAAACACCCCCCTCTCCTCCTCAATTAACTTTTTTTTTTTTATTTTTTTTTATTTCAATTTACAGGAGAGTATGCACTTTTGATTTAGTTATAGAAACTCTAGATCTAAGGACAGGAACTCAGAGGTCAAATGATGAAATGATGAAGCACAATTTAATTTCCCGCCTTTTGCCTTTTCTCAAGTCATGAATTCTCCAGTGTGCTGAGGGCACAGCCTAAAAGCCTTAGAAGGCTGTTCTTTGGCAGAACAGAATGGATAACCTCAGGGCAGGAGACCTGAAGATACACATGCCATCATAGATCATACCTTCTGATTTGCAAGCAGAGATGAAAAGATCTTTAATATGAAAAAGAGCCCTGAAATATAGTGGTTAAAAATGATAGAAGATAAAACTGTTAAAGACAGAAAGTCTTCTCAAATGGTTTTTTGCTTTAACATTCATGACTTCTCTGCTGTGTTAAAGACTCATGGTAATCACATACAAGGACTTTGCTTTCATTTTCACTCCCATCATCCTGTGAAGTAGAAGAGAACAATGCCACCTTTTGCGAACCCCCCGCTGGAAAGCTTTCTGGGAAGCTTGCAAAAAGGCAAATTTCCTTTTTGTAACACCTTTTTCCTCTGGATCTCTTTAGTGCCCTCTGTTCCATTTTTATGCCTTTTTTTATTGTGAACTCCTCAGTCCAAGGTGAGCAGAAATCTTCACTGTTAATGTACAACAAAAGACACACAGAAATTGATAAAGGTGATTAAATTATTCTGCATAGCCCCAAAAGGTAGTGGAAAGTGAAGATGGGAAGTGTCCTTATGGAATCCCAGATTTTCAATGCTACTTAGACCACAGAGTCTTACATAAATACTGGAGGGGTTTTTAATAGTAATATCAACATTCAGATCACCAGTTACATTTTATAACTCTTCCTTGAAATCTGCCTATCTGCTGCTTTACATGACTAAATAACCTTAAAAGCACACAGCTCCAGCTCTCTGTTTTAGACAGTACGAAGAGCAGCAACAGTGTCGATGGAAGTTATTTGTTTGTTTTAACCTATCCCTGTAAGGAAACTATCATCACCAGAGCAATCATGAGCAAACAAAGAAGGTAGTCACACATCGGCCTCCTTGAAATACTGCCCCGAGTGTATACTTATACTGTGTGCACACATCCACCCCACAGCTTTTTTATGTAAGGTTGTTTGCATGACGGAAAAGACCAAGGAAGCTATAAGCATTGGTTAAAGCAAGTGTTTTTCTAGCAAAGAAAAACCTTTGCTAAGGAAACACTTTGGGGTCACCTTTGCTGCTACCTCCCTCACTTTCCTTACGTGTGTGTCGGTTCCTCAGCCTCTGCTTTAGATTATGCTGAAACTCCAGATCTGTAAATGGCCTGGGGGAGGAACGTGCTCCCATTTCCTTCTTCTTGAGATTCAGAATTACAAATTAATCTACAGGAAACAATTGTTTAAGCAATTTGGAAATGGTGTGGGCAAGAGTCCACACATTTGCCGTACAGTAGCAAAGGGGAAGAAAGGGAGGGAGAGCAAGTAGGAGAATAGTGGGCTGCGACTGTGCTACTCCTGCCTCACTGTCTCAATAGCATTCATTTTACCTTCTTAGCAAGGTTAAGCATGATAATTGAAAATGTTCATAACAGTACAGTACTAATGCAACTGCATTGTAGTTCTACTATTGGTTCCAACACGATGAAATTATCAGCTATTTAACAGCCTTTTTATGCTATTCTGACAGCAGTACTTTATTCCAGATCATAATGCAAACGCAATGCCTATCACATTTTTTTTCCATTGAGTGATGAATAGAATTTCATACTGAATTCTATAAAACACTTTCTTAAGGGGCAAATACATTTTTCTCTTATAGAGTTACAAAAGTATCTAAAAAACTCTCCAATGTTGAAAATATTTGACTCTTAAACTTGTAACAAAAGACATGTCAAATGAAACATAGAGTTGTACTGGAAAGAAAATATTTTCTGTCAACAGAGACTAAGCAAAAAGACTCTTGATGTTTCCCACACTGGAGCTATGTACAGGTTTGTTTATTTTGTGTTGTGTCCTGTGTGGGCAGCATAATTTGACATAGCGAAAAAACTAAAAATTTTATGCTAAGAGATTTCTCAGAAAGCTCTAGTCAGTTTAGAAAACTAAACCATTGCAGCAGAGGTTTTCAAAAGTAAATGTAGGAGCAGACAGAATGCGTAACAGTAGCCACTTCACACAGTCCAAAATACAAATGGAGAGTATAATGGCAATATAAAAAAAGTAGAAAATTTGACAATCCACCCCTCAGACTCCATCAGCCACAAGGGATAGATATTTAGAGAGAATTCAGGGACTATTAGGTACCTGTTTTCCACAGTGTTTTTAAGAGTCCTAAGTAGCTTTGCTCTCACAGCTCTGATGCCTAGAAATTCTTGAGGAAGTTTCAAGGGACTTAGTAGTTTTCAAAGCTTATATTAAAATCCTAAAGCATTTACAGAAAAAGCTTTTTTCCTTTCAAAAAGGACATGTCCACAACATCAGTACCAAATTCCCCCTTTTATTCTGAGACTGTTTTCACAACAATAAGTAAAATTTAATCTTGTATTTACTAAATCATTAGATGTCTCTTTTTTTAATATTTGCAGGAAAAAGTCAAATGGTAAGAATTACAGGGCACAAAAGGCAATGTGTTTATTCAGGGATTTATGTACAAGCAAATGTGAATGAGAAAGGAACAAGCAGAAGGACAAGGTCTTAAGCATTTCGGGAAATGACAATTAAGCTTTCTGGAGCAAATCTTTGGCTGCATCTGCAATTCTATTTTTGTTCAAGTCACAGTGAGGTTTTGAAATTAATCCCTTGAGCCACTTACTCTGCTTTGCTTTGGTCCTCACAGTGGTTTCGATGTACTTGATCCACATTCATCTCAGAGGAAGCTGAGCCAGAAGTTCCAGTCCAAATGCCTAATGACGTCTATCCTGTTACAGGGACACAGAAATCTGAGGCAAAGACAGATGCTTCAGACAGCTGTGAGTCATGTATGATGAGAATATTGGTTTTGAGAAAATAGACTGAATCTATCCTGACTGAACTCCACAAACTACGTAAGGAACAAATATTAGGAACTTAGCATCGACTACATGAATCTATTGCTCCACTTCAATTGTATCAAATTACTGTGTATGTCAGTATAACCTATAACCTTCAAAATATGCATCTTCCCATTTAAGCCTCTAACCTCTAGCCAGAGTTAACCAGGAAGCTTCTCTGTGGACAGACTTCTTCCTTAGCCTTATGTTGCTGTTTTCATTTGTAAAGTTGACCTTTTGCTTGGATGGACAGTTTTCCTTTTTATATCTGATGTGTACACCAGGGAATGCAATCAGGAGATTTCTATTGATTGCTCTCAAGCAATTTAGTTCTAGTCATGGTTGTACTGGATTTGCAATTATACTGAGGAGAGGTATTATTGACTCTACCTAGTAATTACTAGGCTAGCATCAGATTCTCCTATAGCTGAAACTAACTTACATCTCTCTGACCAAGTTACCATAATGAGATGCTGTGATTTTTTTTCCCTCTAAGCAAAAACAAGCTTATAATTTTGTCTTCAAAGGAACATAGATGGAAATTTAACACATCATTCCTTTAAAAAGAGTTATGTGTGCTTAAAGGATCAGAATATGCATTTAACCTTAATTAGAAAAGGTTTCAGGATCTTACGTATTCTCTAGGTGTCAGTATATTTGTAGAAAAGCACTGCCAAAGCATACACAAGCTGAAGGAAATTAGATGGACTGTTATTTGAAGAAATTTAATAACATTATCTGGACTTCTCTGGAGGCTCATCTTACATCCTTGGAGCCATTGTTATCACCTAAAAGGCTTTAAGAATCATACTGGAGTCCTTGCCTCTGGAGCCCAGTGATAAAAATGAGAAAGAGTGGCAGTACTGGGACTTCAGACATGTACTTGGCCCATTTTCTTGCAAAAACTGAGTGAGGAAACACATTCTAGGCTGGAACAACTTCTTTTCATTGTCATACTCAGACTTTTATGTTCACACTGGCATTTGTAATACACATACACACTTTATGAAAAGTAAAGCAAGTACCAGTAAATCAGGCACAATTTGTATTCACCAGACTCCTCCAAAGAAGTTATGAAAACCAGAAGCTGACACTCCATGTGACATCTGTTTCTTTTTACTGTTTGCTTTGTAGTTACAAACAGAGTACTTCCAAGGACTTCTCAGGAACAATAGCTGATATATTAAGAAGGTCTGTATTTCTAAATCACAGTCTTCTTTGCATCCCCTGTCATGTAAAGTATGTGAGAGACTTTCTTGCTGCTTTAGAGGACCAGTGAACCAATTTCTGGTTATTCTAAAGCACAGACAGATACAGGAGGAATGTTTGGAAGTGGACAAGAACTGAGGGGAAAGGTGCCACATGATTGAAAACAGCAGAGCCTATCCCTACACAAATCCAATCCAGTAAAAACCACTGTGGAAATGAAAAGGCCTGACAACTTTGAAAAGGCAAACACAAATACTCAACTACTCACAGAAACTCTACTTCAATCCCTCACAGACCCCTTCTGTCAGGGTGTATTAGTGTACAAACACTTCTTAGCATCTTGTAAACAAGGCAGCAGCACCTATACCTTGAATGCAAGTGCCAAGATGTTTTGTTTGTTCACTCTTGTGGTCAAGCTTTAGGAAATTCTAGAACAGCACAGACATTCGGTCTATCAACAAGCAGAGCAGGTGGATCATTCTGGTGCCAGCCTTGGATGTGAGATGAGTTGTGAATACCTCTGTGGAGCACAGGAAAATAGTGACAGGGATAAAGGAGGTCCTGCAGAGAGCAGGCCAAGAAGCAGCCAGGCTCCAAAGCAAAATTTGGCAGGCATGTTTGTTGTTATTTAAGTTAACTACAAAGGAAACCCTAGAGAGGGGGAAATCTGGAGCAGTTCCAGAGTGCACATGTGCTGTGCTACGAACAGCAGGAATGCCAGTTTCCAAATGTGTCATGTATAGGTATGTGTACACACAAGCACACACACACAGACATGCATAACTACCCACTGCAATTTCCAAAAAAATAATAGCTTATGTCTTGATCCCATGTTTCGTGCTGCTGCTGGTGATTTTATTGCTTATTTGGCTTACCACTCCTTATGGTAATAATGTTTGTGTATTTTTCCTGCTGTCTCTGCACTGAGCTGTAAATGACCAGAGTCAGAGCTACTCAGATTGGTCTATTTTGAGTGTACACTCCCACAGACAGCCATTGTCTGTTCAGAGAGCATACTGATGTTTTGCAGGTACTCCCTAGAAACACCACAAAGTTAAGGAAGGCATTGTGTATTAACCTCAAACCACTTTTTCTTTCTTCCTCTGTGGTCATCTTTATGAGTATGCACAGAAAAGCTGATAAATCTGTCATCTCCTTGGAGTAACATTTTCCAAAGCTTTTAAAATAGCTTTTAGAAATATCTTGAACAAGAGGAATATGGGTCTCACCACTAGTCAATGGCTATGTTCATATTAGCAGTTTTCTTCCAGTAGCTGAACTAAAACAGTGAAGGAAAGCAATGGTAGCTGAGATCTTTACATGTCTTTTATGATAGAGTGCAGTAGGGGAAGGGGGAAGAGTTCAGATTTAAATACTTGTGTGAAATAGTCAAGCCAGTTCTGCTTAAAGCTGTTAATATAGACATGTGCTTTGGGATCTTTTTAATCGGCGCACTTCAGTTGCATTAGAATCCAAGGTCAATTTATAAGGGCCTGTTTGCACTGTGAGAAAATAGATGAAGAGGCTGCTTCTTGTAATACACAACTGCCTGCTGCAATAATCCTGGCAGAGATTAAGAAGAATTGGGCAGAAAATTTTGTAATATTTTTTGTGATTGGCATCATTATGTACATACCTACTGTTTCAGGGAAGCAGTAATGCAGTAAAAGATTATATTACTTAGTCTAGTGGGACCAAAAATGATCACCAGTCTAGTTTTTCTTGTAATTGCAATTTAATGAATAAAATTAACTTCTTATAATATGTCTATACTATTGTTTCTCATGCAGCACAATGTAATCTCATTTATCAGGAATTTTTTTGAACTTAAATATGAAGGCACCATGCATTGCAATATGTTGTCTTTTCCATGTTCTCTCTGAGCAAAGTTCATGAAAGTCATCTATGTTTCAGAATCTAACATAATAGAAACTAATTTAACCATAATTGTTAAATATACTAAGCTCACACAAGGAGTGGTTTTCCAAAGCTCATAGGCTAGCCAAATCAAATCCTTATTTTTTTTCTCTGAAGCACAAAAAGCACATGTGGGCCCATTATGATCTTTTTCACTGCCAGGTTTTAACTTTTAACCTCCAGCTGTTTTGGCTGGGGAGCTGCTTGACATAAAGCAAATAAACAAATAAATGCAAGATTAAGATAATGAGTGTATGCTTTTTGTTCACCTCCAATTTCTCAACAGCTTTTCCACATATTTGCTTCTCAGAAAATGTTTTTACTTCAGGGAGTAACACTATGAAATGCATGGCAGTCATTGTCATACCTGAGCAATTTAAATAGTTTAGGCTAGTTTTATTATAGTCCACATCAACAACAAGACAATGTTTTAATGCACTTTATAAAATACAGCTATTGGCATGATTTTAGTCACTGTTGGTCAAGAACTGGCTTCCCAACAACTGTTTTCTCTTCCTTCCCAATGTAATGACAAAGTAAGGGTGGTGTACAAAATGAGAGTAACTGGAATATCTTTAAACCAGAGCAGATCAGACGCTACTGTCACTGGCAAAACTCGAGGAAGAAGTGAACTGGTAGTTGCAAGGGAAATTGATCCCGAACCACTTTCAAAGCTAAGAGCTGGCCAAATTGTAACCTATAACTGGGAAAAGCTTTCCAGTTTCTGTTAACTGCTTACTTGTGTCCTGAATGTCCTGAGTGCTTTTTCAGATGGTGTTTGACACTACAGGTGGGATTTACAGTTAGAATTATCACTGAGTTAAGATTCGGGAATTGCTGATAGACATTCACACTCAAATTCCTTCTTGTCAGATTAACAGCACAAGAAGCAGGATGGCAAGCATTAAAGCCAGTAATCACATTTTCTGCCTTCAACTATGTATGTATTTAATAGCAATGGAGGTCTCCATTATGTAACGAGGATTTTCTTCTAGAAGGTTGCATAATTTTTACCTGGTCAGTAAATCAAAAATCTGTCCTTAGCTACACCAGTGTAGCGCCATTGTGACTTTGTTAAGTGCTTGGCAAGCTATGGAGGCTTAAAAAAAAATTCAGATCAGAATTTGGATCCTGGGGAAAAAAAAAAAAAAACAACAAACAACAAAATTAAGTCTTCTCCCTGAAGTGATTTAACTTGGTATATATTTAAATCTCCCTACAAAATTATTTCATGAACTCATTTAATTGGTTGTTTGGTAGTCACCTATCAGTCATGCTAATTTGATTTTCACGCTTATAAAATGCTTAACCCTTTGAAAGATTTTCTTGTTTAGTGACCTACATTCATCTGTATTATTGAGCCAAAATGCTTGAAACAACTTGACTGGACTCTGAAATGGCAGGTTTCTGTCCTGCTAAATGAGGCTGTATTTTCACATACAATGTTTGCAAAAAAAAAATCTTGTCCCAGCCCTTCTGATTATCTCCTAGGAAACAGTTTGCAAGAGGACACCAGACAAAAGGAAATCTGGAAAATGTCCAATTTATGTTCAGTTATAGGTATGCACTCCTATCCATTTACATAGATGCACAGAGACAGATCTGTGTAAAAATGTGTGTAATTTAGAAAGAGACAGAAGGGATTTGGAGATTTCATGACCGTAAGTGTCTCTAAAATCATCCACTATGTTAGGCTGCATTGAGTTCTCACATGGGGAACCAAGAGGTCAGAGGTAGACTGGACCCGTAATGTTGCTCTTGTCATAAAAGCTCAACTAAGCAGAAAGCTGGGAACATAGCTGTTGACAAAGATAGAGCCGAGAGCTCCACGGTTTATCCTTAATTAGGTGTTGGCACTGGCTCTTGTCAAACAAGGGGAAAGAGTGTATGCTGAAGCACACTGACATACACAGACAGCACCAGTCACAGTTGGAGAGAATACAAAGTGAATTCAAGCTGGCACTGAAAGGGATTTAGATAAGTACTTGAGGTAACAAAAATCGAAAAAAGAGGATGATAGCAAAGGAAGCTTTAGATGAATTGCAATGGAGTGCACCTTTATTACAGCTTATCAGTCTCCAGACAGCAACAAACCAGCTTTCCTAGTGCATTTCTCTTCTTGGTCTTCTGGATTAAAGGTCAAAGTAACTCAAATTTATATGTTCTGTCTCTCTTGCTGTTTGCACTCATTCAGCACGCATCTCTGTGAATGGGTATACCTAGGATGAAAGCTTCAGCTCCTTGAGTATAACCAGCCTTTTCCTTTGTCAAAGAAGCTCTGCTTTTCCCCTCAAACAATTATTGTTTGGAAGAGGTTGAAAACAATATGATATTAAAAGGTCACAATAGTACTGCTGGAATCAATACACATCTGGCAACGTGCCAGTCCTAATTCCTCTTGTCTAGAATCACTGTTCTATTTTACAATCATTTGACATATTTAAATAGCTAATATGTGGGTTTATTAATAATACATATAGGCAGTATCCTAACATACACAAAAGCTGTGTGTTTTCGCAATGTGTATAAGCACTTCAAGCAATAAGCTGTGCACATTTAGCTACCAGATGGTAGTTCTTATCACAGATAAAAGCACATATATGTTCCTGTAACTACACCCTCAAAAAGCAAATGATAAGAAAAAGTACTCTCCACATCACAGCTTACATTATCCCTCTACTTAGGCAGAAAACATCATATGTTTTACTACTAAGGAAATGCAGTACTTGAGTGAAAAAATATGATTGCAGAGAGACAAAAAAGGTAAAAATCCAGGGTGCCATATTTAATATGAATGTTTAGTGAAAGGTAGTAGAATGCAAGTGTTATAATTAGTGTATTTATACCCTGAACTGCATATGACATACAGAAGATGTGTCCATCCTAACTCTCCAATCTTTTCCACCTTTAGTGCCATGTGAGCTTCATAGGAGGCCTAATAGTAAATATATGAGGGAAATAATTTCATTTTGATATTATAACACTTTGGCAACTCCCCAACAAAAAACAAACAAACAAACAAACCCAAAAAACAAACAAAAAACCAACAACAAAACAATGACAAAAAACCAAACCAACCAAACAAAAACCACAAAAAACAAACCCACAACCAAACAACCCAACAACAAAAACCAAAACAAACAAAAAAACCCCCAAAACAACCAGCCAACCAACCAAAAAAAAACCAACAGAAAACCGAAAGCCAAACCAACCAACCAATCAAAAAAAAACCCACAAAAAACCCAAAACAGAGGAAAAAACCCCAAGCATTACACTGAATTGTACTTATGACCCAATCTACATCTATTGGGAAGATTAGATTATTAGGAGTTTGCAGCTTTGTTTTCCATGTTTCATGGTTCTTTTGCTTCACATTCTCCATTTTAAAAAATGCAGAAGCCCCCAGCCAAAACATAAGAAACATAGAAAGGTTTCCATTTGTGCAGAATGGTCCATCTCCTCATAGCATGCTGCGTAAACACCTGTGGAACAGCAACCTTAAACATATTTTGATCCAAAGCAAATTTAAGCAGTGTTTCCACTTGGTCCCTGCTCAGCACTACGGGGGCAGGGAGTGCCTGCATCGCCGTGTGGCGCCCCCGCTCCCGGTGTCAGGGGCTCCCGCAGCCACCGCCAGCTCCGTGCCTCTGGCAGGCGGCCAAGCAATCCCTGCTTCCCCATGAAGCCCTGATTCCATCTGCTCCAGCAGTGCAATATATTCCACTTCAGGTCAAAAGCAGGGAGCCAGCAGTATTAACATTACACTAATCTGTAAAGACATTTTCACTAGGCTAGATAGGCTAATGTTACACAGAGCTTTTAAAGGCTGAGGGGATAAGGAACAGCAGTAATTGTCAGGGGAAGAGACAGTATGCAGAGTATAGTCAAAGATGACAATAGATAGAGCATTGTCAGAACTGAATAAAACAATTACTTGCTGGGGAGATTAGAATTTGAATATGGATACAAGCTCACAACCAATTTAATCTTTTGGGTACTGAATAATAATTGCAGAAATATTTTCCCTTAATTGAAAGGAGAATCCGTCAATGTCACTTCTGTAAAAAAAAAAAAAAAAAAAAAAAAAAAAAT
>VXAU01002144.1:45780-156716 GCA_013399695.1 Formicarius rufipectus
AAAAAAAAAAAAAAGAATATGGAAATAGGTCAATCTCAGCGCTATCATCTGTAAGAGATAAACCTGGACTATTTCAAAGCAATCGGGTTTGTTCCTTGAAAAGGAAGCAAACATGTCTTTTGTTTCTGGGAAGCAATATAGACCACACATTTTGCAGATAGGGTGGAATTGTTATCAAGCACTTTTAAAGCATATGTTTTTATATTTTCATTATTCCAAGTGCTCAAGAAAACACTACAATAATACAATAAAAGTAGGTTAACACATGCAATTGAAATTGACTATTTATAACTGGGAGGAAAAAAACCAACAAAGCCCATCAAATAAAAAAACCAAAACAACCCAATCCACAATACATTTTTCAGTTTCTCTGTAACACATTTCTAAGAGAGTAGTTCAAGATTCATGCCTTTAGGCACATCAGAAACCATTAAGAAGTACATTTCTGGAAATCATAATGTATAAAAATTCAATTTAGGTTGCTAGACATTTTCTTCTGAGATCTAAGGAAAAATAGTGGGCTGGAAATGAACCATCTGAAAATTCACACAATTAAGTATATGACTATGTTTTAATATACTTCAAAACATGTGGCATTGACATGAAAGATAACTTAAATAATAGAACAATAGAGATTCAGTAGATGGAAGTACATTGTTCTTTAATTAAAAAAAAAAGTGCTAAAATCCATCACAGTAGTGTAACATTTCTCACATGAAATTACAGGCTTCATTTGTATTTTGTTAGCTATTAATTTCTACCCATCTTACTCCTTCATCTGCATCTTAATAAGCAGATGTTAAATTTTATGTTAAATCTTTATCAGACCTGATTATCATCTCAAATTCACCAATTGTTACCATTTTGCAAATGGAATTTTGTTCTTACTTGTGAAAAAGAACTATGCACTTACTGTAATCTTATTTTCAGCTATGTACATACAGCACATATGACACCAATGAGTGTGCACTGGTGCTGCCTGGGACACAAACTTGCAATTTAGACAAAGGAATGGTAGTCTAGAAGGGTTTTATCTGGTGGGAAAGGTCTGCAGCAGATTGAGATGAAGTGTACTGACTTCCACACTCTCACCTCAGCCTTTCCAAGTGTTTTGCATGCTAATCACTGTGCCCGGCATCTGTCCTTGACAGGCAGCCTGCTCAATTCGGCAGATAACAAATGTGTTCTGATGGCGGCTGGGCCTGGCCATGCCACATGCTCCAGCAGCTACCACGCTCCGTACCTCTCATGGAGCAGGCAGCCGGAAAGGGCTTACAGAGCTGTAATTGCCTCTGTTATGAAACATCTTCACCTGTTATCCAAAGCTAAGCTGAATCACTGCAGAAATTATTAACAGTGGCTGTTTTCATGCCAGCTTAATTTGAGCTGATGCTGCTGTTCACTTAGCACAGATGAATAGGTGTGTATGATGAGACTTTAAACAGAGATGACACCCCAATGAATATTTGCTAGCAACTGTACTGTGGGGAGCTGTGTTGAAGAACAACAGGCAATTGTTAAGAGCAAGTAGATGGGGGTGAGAGGAGGAGAAAGGAGCCACTGCCATCAATGTCTGCTGACAATAATTTTCCAGCCCAATGTCAGCCTTTAACAGCTAAATCATTTTTTTCAATTAGTTTCCACAAACGTTGGCAAACACAAGCTGACTTTTTGTGCTAACACAATGGTGTGAGAAACGATGCTGCATCAAACGTGGCCAGAAATGTGCTACTCCGCCAAACAGACATTAAATTTTAATAGTCTGCTTTCATTTTTGCTGCAGCGAGCTTCAAGACGATTATAAATTACAGCATTCTGCTTACTTTTGACTAAATAAGGCATGTTTTAGCATTTGATTTAGAAGTAATGTGTGCCTGACATAGGAAACAAATCTTGCAGATACAATTTATCACATAGTGCTCTATGTTTCAACAGAAATTGCACCACTACCTAACCACCTTTTTGATGAGTGGTTATGACTTAGATGTGGCATTTAGATAAATGCGTTATTTGAGTCAGAATAAGGCCAGGATTTACCTGCGACTTTCAAAACCAACGGGGCAATCCATGTGTTTGACTTCGAGAACCATTAATCAAATACCTCATCAAGGCTTAGAGGGATGTGGGTCCTGAGTACAGAGACTTTGTAAATTAACTTTACTGAGGAACGCCTGCAGGTTGCAGGTGAACAATCCTTGACCTTCTTGCTTTGCGCTCCCATCTCTGCACATGTGCTTCACATACCCACAATTAACTCAAATGTAGTGGGAAAGAGCTGTGGGGACTGCTGAACATGCTGGCTGCAAACCCCAAAGCCAATCCAAACACAAAAAGAGCTCCTGCCAGCATGGTGAGATATAAGGGGTCCAAGTACAGTTACTGATTTTGGCACCAGAAACAGGCTTGATTTTGTAAAAGGTTCGACTCGTGTCTGAATTATTTACAATACATTGTTTTGGCTCCTAACAATTAATTACCTGTTACCCATTTTATCTTGTCTACAGGAACTGAAAATTATAGTGTAATAGAAGAAGCATTACTCAGTGTTTTAGAGCTGTCTTTCTTATCAGCAAGACCCTAGAGATATCAAGTCCAGACTACATAGCCAATGTGAAAGCATTCAGGTGATTTTCTGATAGCACTAAGGATTGCCTGCCTAATGAAATGGGTCAAGATGCCTCTAGTGATCAGTCCTTATCCAAATAGGAACAGGACAAATAAAACAGCCTGTTCATGGGAGTGGGGATGAACAGCAGATCCACATATGTGCAAAGTCTGTTGAAAGGCTAAAATTTTCGTAACTGTAGCTTTAGAGTTTCTGTGAGGAGCCATCCTTCATTCTGAACAATTTCCCTGTAAAATATATACCTTTTCTGAGCACGTAACTCTGTTGGTTTCATGGCTTTAAAGGAATATAGACTTATTTGATATCCTAAAATGTGATGCTGTGTTTACATTTAAACTGCTGAACTGAAGTTGTTCTGACATGATTTAACTTATTACATACAGAATTGTGAAGCTGAATTGTTTGTAAATATTTTAAAATATTTGGATGAAAATGCTTTGAAAATGCTATGTGAGTCATGTTCATATTGAACCAGCCATGAAAGCAGACATAGATGTTTCTCCTATACATTCTGTCAAGTAATACCAGATATAAATAGGTTTTAATGGCCTTAATAAAAGGGCCATTTTATAAAATTTGATACATCCATCTGTTGCACACAAATGAAACCTGAGCAAAACTGTGAAACCTGCCCTTTCCAAATTGATTCAGAAAGGAAGGGATGACAACCCATCATAAAATATTGAATGGGGTGCTTGTGTGTAAGAATTAAAAAATGTAGCAAAGCTTTTACAGAAGACAAATAGAAAAAATGCAGTTCCTCAGGTCAAAAGCTCCCCCTCGGTAAAGGAAAATGGATCACCTTCAGTGAAAAGATGAAAGTTTCAGATGGAACCACATGAGGGTTTTTCCTTTCTGGTCCTTCAAGTTCACCAACTTTTAGGAGCAGAGCAGTGCAATGCATTGTCTACTTTGTACTTAATACCTGAGACCAAGGCCAGTAGGAGAGCAGGATTAGAAAAGAAAGGCTACAAGCCTTTCATGGTCTGACCTTTCTGAGAGTTCATATAGGTTCCCTCTTATTACCTACTGTTCAAGGCCCTGCATGAGGAAGGAAGGGAAGGGAAGGAAGGGAAGGGAAGGAAGGAAGGAAGGCTAATGGTCAGTCTTCATCATGGCAGGACTGCAATGACATTATTTGTGTTTCTTGATTAAGACTCTGTTCTCTTTCTTAACGTTTGGGGAAAAAGCGAGGGAAAAATTTGCAGAGAGCACAATGATTTAGATTAGTCATCATTAGAGAAGGTTAAGAATGTTCAAAGGGATCTTACAAAACTGAACGAAATAGGCAGCAAAGCTACTTACATATGAAGTTGACAAATGCAATATAATGCAGATAGGAAGGAGTAATTAGAAGTAATCAGGCTAAATTAATTATAAACATCTGGGCACCTCAGCAAACATCACAATGCAGAACTCTACACAATAGGGCCATTGAGAAAGACAGCAACATTTAACACCTCAAAGGGCTTTTCCTGGGTGCATAGATGGTTAGGAGCAAATTAACAAACTGACAGCTCATACCTGCCCATAAAGTCTGGTTAAGTTTCATAGCTTAAGAATGGGAGAAGGCTTTCTCTCTTCCATGCTCCCCTGCTTTCCATCCAGCTCTCAGGTCTTCTGTAATTAGGGGAAGTTTTTTTCAGAATCTAAACAAATTTATTTTGTAATTTAACACCCAAAAAAAAGGTCTTAGGAGCCACACAGGATTCCAACAAGTGTGATTAATGTCAAATTGAGTACAAAGTGGTGTTGCCTTCCTGCTGCCCTCTCCACCTGTTGCCCGTCTGGTGCTTCCCCCCTGCTGCTCCATCCACCTGCTGGCTGTCTGGGATTGCTCTCTAGCTGCTATGCCCACCTGCTCACTAGCCTCCTTGGAGTCGTCTGGGACCTGTCACACTCCCTCAGTGCCCCAAATAGCCCAGGATGGAGCCGGGAACACGACACAATTGTGCAGAGGAGCATGGGGGAACTGCCAGGAGCTGAAGGGAGGCAAAGGGTTGCAGATAGTGAAGGGAGATTGTATCCATTCGGCAGCACCAGCAAGGTCACTCCAGCAATGGGTGGTCTCAGGCAGCTGCAAGGCTGCTGCTTCATTCTCAGTGGTAAAGTTTGGTTCAGTCCTGTTGTTCAAATTTCTTGTTACCAGTCCTTGACCTTCACTGGAAGAGAAAGGAAAGGCCCATGTACCACATAGGCAGATGTGCTGATGTGAATTTCAGCTATCTAGACATCCACACTGTATCTGGTTTCTGGTACTAAAGTCAAAAACCAAGGCATACTAAAAAATTAATGTTAGCTCTTCAGTAGATTACTTTATAATGCTCTTCTTCCTGTATGAATCAAAATAATTTACTACACTACACTGTTCATATGTCTGTTGTCAAAGGAAAGGAAGGATGATAACTTTTTCTTGAATGGTTCAAGTTCTGCATTGTATCAGTGAAGGAAACCATAGTATCAAGTCACAGAATGCCCCAACTGCACACAAAGAAGTCATGTCTATAGTAGTGGCTAAGGAATTTCTGCTAAGCCCTGTCTCCCTCTCTCTGTGTGCCTCTGTCTCTGTCTCTGCCTCTGTCCTCTCTCTCTCTCTCTGTCTCTCTGTCTCTCTCTCTCTATATATATATATAGATATATATATACACACACGTTGTATTTTAATATACTATTTTTATTTCAAATTTAAATATTAAAAATTCTTTCAAATTTTCAGTTTTATTTAATTTTCTTGACCAGAATAATAGCATACTGTAGTCTCTTGGAATAACCATGGATAACCATGATTTGTACCCTAATATAAACACAGCATCAAAGAGTCAGTGTGTATAAAAGTAAAATATAAATCTTTTACTTTCAATGGACATCTGTCTTTGGGAGGAGGAAGGTCTCCTGATTGTTGTTACTCTTAAAGGAAATAAATATAACCACACCATCCTTTTGTAAATGTTATATACTCTCACATGTTTTCTGTCACTCCATAACACCAGTATGCAACATTTTCAGCATACCAGTAGCATTTCCACTCATTTGACCTGAAGTTCAGTAGTGAATAAACCCCTTAGTTAAAAAAAAAATAAAATCCAGAATGGAAATGAAAAGCACTTTCTGTCAGTTAGCACGAACAATAGGTTTTAGAAGAGTGTTTAGCTGCATCCCTATTTTAAACCATTGGACTCACAGCAGCTAAGAGCAAACAGTAAGAAAAAACCTCAGATGGTGATTGTCTGGATACAGACACCCTTGTAATCTAGAGCATATCCTGTCTATCCTATGACTAAATCTACTCAAAATCTTGAATATACCAGGCAATGCTACATCACTTAGCTGTGCTCCTCCATCTGTACTTCATAATCTGTGCTAATTTCTGGTTTACTTCCAGATGCCACCTACAAAAAGCTGTCTGATTACATCTGATTAGGCACAGAAAACAGAGACAAATGAACTTCTTAGTTTCCTGTCCAGGCTGTTCTTTGAAATCAACTTGCCTATTACATATTTTGTCTCTGCCACCCATCTGTTTTAGCTGGAAACAGTATGTGGAAAGAACATTTGGGACTCTTGTTTGAAAATAACACCTGAAACATGAAAGAATCAAAAAAAAAAAAAAAAGGAAAAAAAAGAAATAGAGGGTAGTTTAGGGTTAGAGATGGGTGAATATCCACTCTGTTCACCTTAAGGAAACAGGAAGCTCAGCCATAGATGGACTGTTAATTGTCAATGGCATTTTAATATTGTGTCAAATAAATCTTCTTAGAAAAAGTCCAGATGATGTTCTTCAAGATGGAATCAGTTTTGGGATTTTGTTTGGGGTTTTTGTGTTTCATTTTGTTCTGTTTTCTCAGGGTTGACAGATGCTAAAAAGTTGTTACAAATCTCTTTTCCTGTCCTTATGCTTATCATTGTGTAGACTATTCAAACTAGTAGCCATTCCACTTACATATGAGAGGGTTACAGTTCATTATCCCAGACTTATTTCCTATGGGCATATACTGTAAATTTTTTGCTTATGGAAGATGTAGTTTTCTTCTGTGCAGTAAGAATAGGAATCCATTTAATTGACTTGGCTTTGAGAGCATTACTTAATTTACTTGTGAAAAAAAAAATGGTCTTGACATCAGAGAGTATCTTATAAATCAAATATCACTTGCTTTTTACACACCCTCACAAGAGAGAACTTGTCACAGAATTTTCTGAGTTGGAAAGAACCCACAAGGATCATTGAGTTGCACTCTTAAGTAAATGGTCTGTACAGGGATCAAACCTACAACCTCAGTGTTATTAGCACCATGCTGAGCTGAGTACCATGTAGCCAGTATCTATACAGCAAAACCCCATTCCAGACAGTACAACATACAATACTTTGACCATTGAAACATTTTCCTCTCATGTTTGTATGTTACCAAGAAGGAAATGTTTTGGGAAAGGCTCCCTGGGTTTTTTGGTGTTTTGGTTTTTTTTTTTCTACCTTGAATGCATGCTACAGATTGAAACATGTCTCCTGAACAATTATTCTGGGCGGTATAGAAAAACACCTGAAAGACAATGCAGTCATTGGTCACAGCCAGCACTGCTTCATGAGAGGAAAGTCCTGCTCATCAAAACTGATTCCCTTTTATGACAAGGTAACCCAGTAAACTCATCAAGGGAAGGCAGTTGATGTAAGCTTTATGGATTTCAGTAGAGCTTTCCATATTGTCTCCCACAGGATCCTTCTGGAAAAAATGTTCAACGTACAGCTGGATAAACATATGTGGTGGGTGAGAAACTGGCTCACAGGTTGAGTGCAGAGGGTAAATAGTGGATGGGGTGATATCAGATGGGTGACCTCTCACTAGTGGGGTTCCACAGGACTCCATCTCAGGCCCTGTGCTCTTCAACATCTTCATGAATGAGTTGGACACACGACTGGAAGGGACACTAAGGAAGTTTGCATATGACACAAAACCGGGATGAGCTACTGACTCCCTGGAAGGCAGGGAGGCCCTGCAGAGAGACCTCGACAAATTAGAGGACTGGACAATCACCAGCCATAGGAAGGTCAACAAGCAAAAGTGCCAAATTCTGCACCTGGGATGGGGCAATCCTGGATGTTTGTACAAACTGGATAATAAGATGCTGGAAAGCAGTGCTGTTGAAAGGGACCTGGGAATCCTGGTCAATGGCAAGTTGAATATGAGTCAGCAGTGCCCTGGCAGCCAGAAGGGCCTGATGTCTCTGAGGGGGCATCAGGTAAAGCATCACCAAGTGGTCAAGGGAGGGGATTGTCTTGCTCTGCTCTGCACTGGAAAGGCCTCACCTTTAATTTGTGTGCAGTTTTGGGCACCTTAATAGGAGAAAGATACTAAGCTATTACAGAGTGTCCAAAGGAGGGCAATGAAGATGGTGAAGGGTCTGGAGGGAAGCTGTATGAGGACCTGCTGATGTCATTTGGTCTGGTCGTCCTGGAGAAGAGGAGACTGAGGGGTGACCTCATTGCAGTTACAACTACCTTGTAAGGGACAGAGGAGGGGCAGGCACTGATCTCTTCTGTGTGGTGATCAGTGACAGGACATGAGGGAATGGCCTGAAGTTGTGTCAGGAAAGATTTAGACTGGATATTAGAAAGAGGTTCTTCACTCAGAGAGTGGTTGGGCACTGGAATATGCTCATCAAGAATGTGGTCTCAGCATCAATACTAACAGAGTTCTAGAAACATTTGGATACTCTCAGGTACATGGTGTGACTCTTGAGAAAGAGTGCAGTGTCAGGAGTTGTACTCCATGATATGTGTGCGTCCCTTCCAACTTGGCATGTATTGTAATTGTGCAAAAACAATATACTACATATTTACCGGAAAATATTACAACTGAAGTGTTAAAAGTTTGAGTAATTTTTTGTAAGGGATGAACTATATTTTCTACTATGTTAACTGACTTTTACAGAAAGGCTAGAAAGAGGCGTATTCATTTTAAGAAAAGCAACTTTATTTATTTATTTTACAGTGCTTCTCCTCCTTTAGTGCTTGTTTAGGAGGAACCTTCTGGAGCTGGAAATTGCTAGTTAGCCTTCTCCCTTAGCACTCAACACCAGTAGGAGAAAGGCAAAGTCTCTGGGCAGGAAAACATCCTCCCACACATTCTTGTCTAAGCAGTCCTTCATATTCCTGACTGCCACAACTTTCTACTCAGCTGCTTCCCTTGAAATATATTGTCTTTCCAGCCAGTGTCAAAGATGTTCCAAAGATGTTTCCAGCCGTTAGACACATATCAGTAATTTTTGGGTCAAAAACACCTTGTGGGCTCTGTGTGTGTGTGTGTGGAGGGAGAAGGGATGGATTAAACCTCATGGAGGTGGAGTGTCATCGTGTCCCTCATGGCAGGCCCTGGAGCCCACAGGGAGAAGCCCTGAAGTAGCTGCCAGTCACAAACAGCCTGGGAAAACTGTAACATCCACAGTTCCTGAAGCCCCTGACCCAGGGGCAGGATTGGCAGGAACACTGAGAATACAGACCCTCACCCTGGCCTGGGACCCCAGAGTGGCCTGGGGGTCAGAGTCCTCACCTGGAGGGCATGGCCACAAGGATCAGAGCAGATAAAATCAAAGGCATGTGCTCACCATGCGATTGCAGCCCTGGCATTTGGATGTGTGAGAGCTGGTCTTGCTCAAGGTTCTGAGAGTAGCCATGTAATCCTCCTCTCTTCTTGCCCCCTCTTCTCTTTACTTGCTTCCTTCTTGATGCTTTGGGTAGCTTAAAGCTGGAGGGATTGAATTCTGGTTTAAGTGCTGTGAATTAATATGTGCTGGGTCAGTAGTGCGGTGGAATGTTTTGTCTAGCTTGTGTGGTGCCCTTTTAAACTTTTGACAAGTTGCCCTACTTTTTTTCCCCTAAATCATCACTGAAAGTAGTTCTTAGGAACACGTCTGTGGCTTATTCTCTTGACACGACCTTGAGCTAATAAAGAACTCTACAGATATTTTAAAGCAAAACTCCTGGCTGAGCCCATGAGCCTGCAGCTCCAGGGCTGAAGAGTTATACCAGCCAGGCCAGAGAATGTATTTGCCATACATATCACACATCCTTCTCTGCAGTGGCTCCATGAACCGTGCTGGCACTCTTATTCATCTCTGCAGAAAATTGCCTGGTTAGAACTAAGACAGTGGAAGGTCATGCACCCTGGTGCTGTCATGTTAGTTGTACCAAAATGGCAATATTTTTTAAAAACATGTCAAACTATAGCCCTTTTTTTTTTTTTTCCCAAATTGGGAAAGTACAGAAATTATGTTTTTAGGGAAAACACTTGGAATACATAGTGTGCAGCAAGACACACAGTTTCCACAGCTTTTTACTGTCCTACTTTGCTAAATGACCAAGTAAACTGAAGGGAGCTTTTTCCTAAACCACCAATAGCAGCTGGTTCCCTCTCCCCTCCTCCACCTGTTCAGTCATTTTACTAACTTAAAGTTATGGGAGGAAAATGAAATGTTAATAAATGAAGGTCTTGGCATTCATTCTGTATGTTATTTGCTAGCAGCACTAAAAGGAAAAAAAAATGGAACCAGGGTAGTCAGTCTAGAGGGAAACTGTGGAAATGACTTGTAACTAAGAGGATGTGACCCTCTGCATAATTCATAATCATTAGTCTAAGTGACACTTCCACAGTATGTGCAGTAGTGCTTTCCACTACGACAGGTCTGAGCCCAAATGGCCCATTCAGCAGTAGTCTGTTTGTGATCAGATTTCCTTGAAAGACAACTCTTAGAGTTTTTTTTTCTCTCTGTATGTGTATCTGCATGTTTGGTTTGGTTTTTGTGTGTTTTTTTGTTTGGTTGGTTTTGTTTTTTTGTTTGTTTGTTGGTTGGTTCATTTTTGTGTTTTGGCTTTTTTTTAAAGGAAAGATGCTGTCTCAGCTTCATCATGTGTGCAGTTTAAGGGTTGCTCAAGTGATTCTTTAAAACTGCATAAAAGCAATTCTGCTGCGCCTTGGAGACAGCGTTGCTATAATGTTCTATGCATACATCTGCATGATTTCTCAAAGCTAATTCAAATTTAATGCATTGGTAATTCCTTTTCTGCAGAAGTCACTGAGTAGTAATCTGAAGGTTACAGAATGATCTTCCACATCAAATAACACTTCTAAAATAGTGTAAACCAAGAGGCAAGATTATAATGGGCAGAATTAGACTTTCAATGAGCTACTCCATCCTCTTTACAATCCTAAACATAGCAACCTGGTGTCAAAAGTATTTTTAGAAAATGCAGCCAAAAAAAAAGGTATAGTTTTTAAATCAGCTACAACTAATGTACAGCACTGTGTTGTTATAGGGATATTATAATAGAGGCTTGAATCAGTGGAACTTTAAGAAGCAAGACAATTTATGAGTTTTAGTGTCCACAAAATTAGTGTATTTTTTATTTATATAATTGAAACAAAATATGAACACTATTAAAATTGTTTATGGAAAATGTAAATTTTTTGCAGTTAAATTTTGAAGTAAATTGAGCTTAACCAAATGAAAAAAAAATTACTCTCCTCTTGGGATTTAGACCTCACAGTAGTAATGGATCATTAGTTTCTGTTTCCTCTGAGTAGTCACTTATTGTAAAATGTTACCACATTGGACTACATTGAAGCAGCAAGTTAAATGGGTTTACGCAGTTCTGAACCAAATATGGTTTGGTTTTGGACAGCCACATTGCAATTTAGTCCTATATAGCCTCATATTTGACCACAACAAGAAGCAAGTATAGGGATATCATTAGATTCCCTGGACTTTTTCCTGTGCTAAAACTGGATTAGTACAAACATATTGCACCCAGTCCCTGTGGCTTAGTTATGTGATACATGTCAAACTGGAAATAAAACCTAAAACAGAGTAGTCATGGGAAATACATACTTGAAAAACAAAAGATAGCTGTTTTAAATTTGGGCTATGCTCCTTTCTCTGATTTATTCTAATCAATATATTTTTTTGTAGTCAAACCTAAAAGATATTCCACAGTGCCTTTTTGAGCCCTTGTTACATATCCTGAAGATCAATGCAGTTATTCTTTGCTGTCCCCCATGTATTTCTACAGGAGAGAGGTTCCATCTTTCCACTGCCTCTGCCATTTCCCTATTGCCACTTACACAAGTGGTCTGTGGTGTATGTGGACAAGAGACTTTGGTCACCTTGGACTACTGTAAAGAATATGTAGGAGGTCAGTGTCTGTCACTGAAAAAAGTATTCTGAAGTCTATATTAAAGAGAAATTATTTTTCAAGGGAGACTAATTCCTTCCATTTGCTTCTAGCTTTAAACTGGTTTTGGACACAGGATCACAGAATTGTCAAGGCTGGAGTAGACCTCCAAGATCATCTAGTCCAACCATCAGCCCAGCATCACCATAATCACCCTTAAAAGATATCCCAAAGGGCTACATTGAAGACATTTCTTCAGCACTTCCAGAGATGGTGACACCACCACCTCCATGGTCAACTTATTTCAATCAACCTTTCAGTGAATTTTTTTTTTCTAGTATCTAACCCTTGGTGCAAGTTAAGGCCATTTTCTCTCATTCTTTGGCTTGAGACATGACAGAAGAGGCCAAGCCCCAGTTCTCTACAATCTCCTTTCAGATAGATGTAGAGAGTAATGAGGTCTCCCTTAAACCTTCTCCAAACTAAACAACCCCAGTTTCCTCAGCTGCTCCTCACCAGACTTTTTTCCCCCACTGAAAGAATTAAAGAAAAGATGGTTCAAACCAAGGTCCAACATTGTCGTGGGATGTCTTAAAAGTTTCTGAAAAGCTTGTTTCACTCTAGGATCTATGTCCACACTTCAGAATTTACACATTTACAGATGCATTGAAATCCACTCAGACTAACTGAAAATAACATGATTAAAACTCTCTCCTATTCAGTCCTGAAAGAACTAGCTTGTCCAGGAAGTTGCTTACTTTAGACAGCTTTGATAATGGCTGCAAGGAAAAAAAAACAGAAAAAAAAAAAAACACCAAAAAAAACCAAACCAAACCAAACCAACAAAAAAACCCACCAAAACAAAACAAAACAAAAAACCCCAAAAAACCCAAACCACCAACACATCAATTTCCATATTAACATAATAACAACAATAATAGCACACTTTCCAGTAACTGGTAGTTGATGCTGCTTAGAAAAGAAAAAACCTTCTACTTGATTTTTAGATAGTCTATAAAAAACAAAGATGAATATGAACTTAACAACTAAGAAGCTAACTTTCCTTCTTTCCCTTTGTAAGTCACTTTTAAAAATGGACATAACTTCCATGACAAATGTTTGGTACTAATTATTTACTAAGCACTAGATTGTGTTTGGTTTGGTTTTGGTTTTGTTTGGTTTTGTTTTGTTTTTAATTTTTTAATTTTTATTTTTTAAAGGCTATTTAATTGAATTAATTTTTGATGTCCACAAAGACTTATTACCTTCAACATGTTTAAAAGGAAGCATAATACAATTTCTTTTAACAAAACTGCTATGACAGCTGCTCCATAAATTCAATTACACTCCAGTGTGCTCTCACGCAGACTTATTTTTCATAGTCAAAGTGAATAAGAAACAAGGTGAACAAACACCTCTCTAGTAATTGAGGACTGACTTTTTTTGGTTTACAGAACTTGGAATAAAGGAATCTTGCCTAATGATCTGAAACCATTTATTACTGAGCAATGCAGGGCAAGCACTACTACACTGTCATCCCTCAAAAGGGTTAATATAGAAAGAAGAATCTGAAGTATCCACTAAAATAATGACAAAAACTCCACCAAAACAATGACAAAAAGCTGTCTTCATTGTGAAAAAAAAATCCACTTTAAAATATTAGCAGTTCTACTTTATGCTGCATGCTGACCTGTAGGTGCAGAACAAGAATTGTGAGTTCTTTTCATAAATAAACAAACAAAATATCAACAACATCCTCTTGATGAGGATGTAGAAAAATATCTGTCTATCCTCAAAGGAATTTTTGTTGCTGTGAACTACAGTTTATGTATTTGTCATTGTTTATTGAATTGAACAATCATGGCATTGTAGATCAGGTAAAATACAGCGTTTGCAAAAGTATTTTGAGATGGTTTGTGGAGAAGCAAGGCTGTATACAAAAAAGGACACATGGATATTAAAGAAGCAGTCTCTTCTCTGATGCTTGGCTTTGATCTTTGCAAATTTTTATTTTAAATGTGATGGCTTGCATTAATAGTAGTAACTGTTTAAGTGTACAAAATTTTCCTTGCTAGGGTTTTCTCATCTGATCCATGCTCTGCTGGTCTGATATACTGACATATGATTAGTGTGCTGGTGGTTTATTCAATTCATTAAAATTGCTAATATCTTTAAGATCAAATCAAGGCTATTAAGAGCTATCTGTGCTCTTGGAATTCTACAATCTGTTAATCAGATTATATTTTGACTTTTCTGTTCCTTGGATGATAAATATCTCTTTAGATTTGTCCTTAAAAAGGAACAGAATTAAATAATTTCATCTCTGCAGCAACAGAAGAAAGAAAATACTTATTTTTAATGTACATGGAAAATGATTGTGAAGTAAAAAGTTAGGTGCATGCAAGTCTAAATACATACTTTAGCTTATTCTATTTAGACAGGATAGAGATGATAGCATGGTGTAAAGTTTTACAGAATTGGGAGAGTTACAGTGAGAAAAGTCAGGACACAAATTATCACAGATAAAGTAGCTATTATATCTTTCATCAATCCATGTCATTGCATGCACTCAATGAAATTGCAGAAACAAAATTTAGGAAATCTATCACAACATTAGTAAAAGTATCTCTGGTATCAGTTTTTGGTTCTCAGCTTTAGAGTGAGGATCTATCAGCGCCACAATGCCTCCCTTTGAAACAAACACAGAATGAAAATAGCTGTAATAAACACCTTTCCAAATTCACCAACATCGAGTTGCAAGAATTTTTAGCACTTTTAAAAGTGTTAAAAATGGTTCCTAACTATACAATAACTAGAAAGCTGACAACCTGGCTTGTTAATGGCCAGGAACACCTGCTTTTATCTTTGACCAATCATGTGATGTCATAATAACTATTCTCTGGTCCTGGTTTGAATCTCACATCATCTGTGTATTTTCTTTGGAAAATTCTATATTTGCATCCAGCAAAGGATAGACGTGCTTTCCTATGAAAGGCAATTAGTTGTGTGTGTTAGATGGCACAGCAAGGGATTCAGGGCTAAGCTGGTACACATCTGTGAGGGGGTTCCTTCCCAGAAGACACATGGAGAATGTTGATGAAGCTTCCACAGCTGAGCAAGTCTTGCTTTCTGTCCGTGGTCTGACTTAGCATTTACTTCTGCTACATAGTTACAGGGGCTTGCTGAAACATGGCCAAGCTAGTGTACCTGGTACTGCATCATCAATTTAAATCAGTATGAAAATTGTTTTCTCTCAGACAGGTAGTGCATAAATATTAATGAGTAACACATTTGCAACTGGCTTTGGGTATAGTATTCATTTTAGACACACTTTTCGTTACATCTTCTGTAACTGCATTATGGACCAACTACTTCTATTTCTGCATTACTCAGGCCAAATTACTACAAAAAAATATCAGACCACTGAAAATTCCCACTATTCCCCAAATACTCCAACCTATTTGGAGTACGTGAGTCTCATCTCACAAATTTGTAAAACTAATTTAGTAACAATGACTTCTGATGCTAAATAATTGAGCACTGAAGGCTTACTGAGCTCATCAGACAAAAAGAGATGAATAAATGCACATACTTACAAACACTTACTGATAGAAAAGAAAAGGTATTTACTGTAAGTAAAAAGCTAAAATCTGGATTAGGTTAACATCCCAGTTTTAGGCCCTCTAGAAAAACATATCAAGAAATAACTAATAAGAGCCTTCTATAATATTTTCCAATGTCTTTACAATTGGTTACAAAATGTGATGCTGTGGATGTCTTGCATAGCACTGTAAATAAATAGATCTCTTAAGTGTCTAATCATTAAGAAAATGCTAATAAATTGAAACTAAAACAAGACAATAAATAGAATATCCTCTGATTAAGCAGTGTAGCAATGGCTTTTTTGCTACCAAGCTACCAAGAGAGAAAATATTAATTTTCCTTCTGTGCCCAGATTTACAAGGAGTCTAGTTGCCTCTGCTTGATGAAACAAATTAATGACTACTCTGGATTTTGTGAACATCTAAAAACAACTAAGAAAATATGTAACAACAGCAGTGTGTGCATGTATATGTGTACACACATGCCACTTGATGGTTTTTGCACTAGTCATCAATGGCTCAGGAGCTGATTGCACAAAATGGATAATATTACTCAAAGACAATAGCAAAAGCAGAGATGAGGGAGAAGTAATCTGGCATATTGAATGAGAAATCACATTATTATCCAAAAGTAGATTGCTTTGCTTGCTTAGTACTCACAAACCTTATTGCTTCATAATCACCTTTACGCTCAGTTGCACTTCATAGCTTGTTTACCATTTTGCATTGATGTTTAGCCCCTAAATTTATTTGATGTTGGCCATCTGAAAACATTATGATTCAAATTACTTCCTGTAACTAATGAGCCTGTTTTATGTGTGTTCTATAGGAAAAAGATAAAAAAAAAAGTGTTAGCATCCTCTTTTTTGATCAAGTTTAAGCATCTTGAAAAATAGAGGACAACAGAGACTTAATGTAACATAAGATAATACAGCAAGAATTCAAAGGTACAAACATTTTATAGGAATTTTAAAACGTGTTCAGACATCAGAAGTTTGTGAGCATTCCAGCAGAGCTAAACCAAATATATATGAAAATTCTAAGAAAAAATAATTGCTAAATAGGTAGCAAAGCAGAAGAAACTCTGAGTGGCAGCTCACTTATCATCTCATAGTCCATATCATGTCTGGACTATAAACATCAAAGTATTGAAACATCAAAGAAAAAAAGTTTTGCAATGAAACAAGGAAAAGGAATAACAAAAACACCATAGCATTTCATTTCAAATATTGGGCAGTTGATAGTGATTCTCTAAAACTTCAGCCGTTCTGCCTCAGAAAGTTCAGGGAAGGAGTTTCAGCTTTTAAAAAGATATGCCAATCCAGTCTAAAATGCTAGTTTCCCTGAGTAACTTGGACCTTAATATAAAGGTAGAGAATAAGAGGTGTAAAAAGTACTGCAACAATAAAAAAAAAAAGGTATTAAAACATTGCATCAAATGACAAAAAGGGTGTCCTACTGCAAAGAAGAGAATTGTAAGTGGGGAAAAAAGTGGTAGAAACTTAAACATATTATTTGACCCTCTCTACCTTCCCTGTCAGTTCTGTATGTTTGTAGCACTGGAGTAATTTGGAAATACCTGCATTTTCTCCAAAGTTTTGGCTTTGGTACATTGGCTTATTTAAACAGTTGACATCTAAAAACACAATCAACATTTTCCAATTTGTAAAGCACTGGTTTTAGATACAACTGTTTATCTTAAGAAATATGTCTTTTAGAAAGTGTGAGCATACACATGGCAGGCTGAGGAATACTCTATACCGATACAGTTTGGAACAGACTGGGGAAAAGCTCTCAGGCTCTGCATCTGCCTGTGGCCTCACCTTGTCTAAAGATGAGGAGCAGACTACAGTTTGGTAGAATCATACTGTTCATAAATTTTTGTTTTCTAGATTGAAATACTAGCATTTGCCAGCTTCATAAGTATTATAAAAGTCAATGGAGACATTTTCTGACTAGTGACTGCCATCAAAACTCTGACTTAAGAGGTTTTCATACACAGTCTATGTATCTAATTCTACATGCAGAAGAATTGAGATGTACCATTAGGGTCATCAAATCCTTTCTTGTTTTAAGAAGATCTTTGTGATCTTGTTAGACATCAGTCACTTAGTTTTCAATGTTTCTTAGTGGAAAAATTTTATGGTCTTTCTCCATAATTTTATATATAGACAATACACCTGAAAAGTCCCTTTTAATCAACTAAATATTCAAAATTTAGAAAGCAAAATTCTTCTAATTCACTGCTTGATTGAAAAACTCACAATAGCTCTTAGTTACACAAAAGGCCCTGATTACAATTTCAGAGTTTACTGTCTGCTTTTTTGCTTCAATTCTGGTTAGCTTTTCAATTTTTTAAAATAAATATCCTAGTTAGAGATATTTTAATCTTGGCCACTTGCATTCCATCTTTCTTTTGAAGTATATTAATGAAACATAACATTCTACAGTGTTTCATAAAACTGTTTCCATCTTACTAACTAAAATCTTCAATTGGTTCCTAATAGCCATTTTCCACTTCCTGATGTCAAAAGTAAAACCTTGTCCATGGTAAGTCAAATGGGGAACTTTAAACAAAATGGTAAATTTTATTTTTAATAACTGAGACTAATAATTTGGCTCCTATAAATGACCCCATAATTTGTGACCAGTACAAAAGTAATAGTCAGCATGGAACAACTTCCTTCTCTGATCTAAAGTTTGGCTGCAGTCATATGTGCAGATAACTAACACAGGCAAGTATCGACCATCTGGGTGCTTGGAATATCATTTTGGACAGAGAAAATTTATGGAAGAAGAAAGATGGGTAGACTTTTCTGTGAGAGCCAGCATTAACGTCATTGTGAATTCCTGGAGGAAAAAAAAAAAAAAAAAGGAAGATAGCCCTTCACAGTTATGTTGGGCAGGTTATCCACATTTTGAATTTTCCTGTATTGTGGCAGAATTATTTTTCTAAGTAAAATTTCACCTTTAATACTTCAGAGTAAATTCAGAGCTAGAAGTAAAATCTGTCATATAATTTCTTTTGTGGGTTGCCTTTAATTTTATTGGTATTCTTCTGCTTTTAAGAGAGGGAAAATAACTGCTGTTTCGGTTTGAAATAATCCTTTGTCTCCTTGCTGGGATGTAAGGAAGCTGTGTCTTTCTGTAAAACTGTAAAAGCATAAGTCTAGTGAAAAACCCTGAAAAAAGGGTGACTTGCTCGCCCTGCACCACAGACAGCCAGGAATTCCTGTCCAATTTCCATCACTGGTGCACTTCTCTGCTGCTACATACCAGGCAGTTGCCAGGTGGAAAGATTAGCACAGGTCAGTGAATCCCTGTAAGTAAATGACATCCCGAAAAGGCTGGCCCCTGACGTGCACTAGTGCAAGGGGAAAAAAGGCACATAAAAATCCAGCAGTACTACTCTCCACAAATAAAATTTGCTATACAAAACATTTGATTTGGCTGAGTGTATCTTAATCCATTTCTAATACCACAAATAACATTCTCATAGTTGATTATGGGGACAAACAGTCCTTTAATCAATTTAATAAACATAATCTTATTAAAGCAACTCTTGAGTCAACTGTAGACCATGTCCTCAATTAACCTATGTTCTGAAATACCCAGCTAAATGATCAGTCATCAAAGCTGCTGAATTCAAGCACCAGCTCCAGTGTTTGGATGGGGAGAGAAAGGAGAGAAAATGGATTTTCTGGTAGATGCAGTTTAGCTGTTTTAGGTTTGTTTTGAATACAAATAAGTAACAGTATTAGCAACAGCTACCTGTAGGAATAAAAGGTATCCTCGTGAAAAAAAAAAACCAACCAGCAGACCATCAGAACACATGAATTTGAATTAGTACAGGTCTATGTCTCTATACCTTCTCCCCCTCAACCTTACAGCAAGTAGTTTAGTTACTTTTTCTGTAAATGTCTCAAGGCACAGATTTTCTCTCATTGATCCTCCTGCAAAGGACTTTAGATTTTTGAACCACAGAACTACTGGTCCTGATTGTTCTCCATTCAAGCCATTCCCAAGATGATAGATTTACTGACAGGAGGACAGAGAATAAAAAATAATGTGTTACTATGTTAAATAATTATTCAGGGTACAGTGACTTCTTTTGAAGCTTTCCAAATAAATGTTATTTTGGCTGCTTTGCAACATCAGAGTCTTCCATTGGCCTGTAAATGGCATAATGTAAAACTTGTGTATGTCTTCACATCTCCTTCCTGCTGCCCACCTGGCTGACGGCAGGGAAAACTGCCTCCTGTAGGATTCATATGGAGTTCCTCAAAGCATTGCAATCCCTTCTGTTCTTCCTTAAAATGAAAGGAAATGAGAACTCCAGTGCAGAAAAAGAATGTGGATTGCCATACTGGTTCTAATTATTCCACAGTATCTGAGCTGAGAAAAGTGTGTAATTCATAATAGACTTAATAAAGCAAAATATTGAGAGACATGAATCATCTATGTTCAAGAACAGCTAGGTATTCTATCAACAAAAGCAATTAAAAACTTCTTAACCAACTACTTTTGCATATCTCCCCCTTTTTCCCAGTTCTAATCAGATAATGAAATTTGTGTATTTTTAAAACAGTTGTGGTTAGTATTTATCAATATTTCCTTATATATTATAAATCCATTTAGTCGCAAACAAACAAATGCTCAGGCTGTAGTCACAAAAAATTAAAGATCTGTTCATATGCATACTAGTTGCAATTACTTACAAAAGAAGTTGGGATCTGGGCTGTTGAGGCAGGCAGGCATCTTCCTGGTCAACCAATGCCTTATTAGACCCTAATAAATGTGTAATCGTTTTGCTCTTTTTAGATCCACAAAAGGAGTTAGATTTGGAGACAGGAAATCAAATATAAACTTAATATTTCTTTATTTCTGCAAGCCAGTTTTGCTAAGTGCTTTAAAACAACAAAACAAAGAACTGCTCCTCCCTGCCCCACCACCCCCAAAAAAAAGTAAAAAAAAAAATAAAATTGAAGGAATATTATAATTACAGTATCATGAAGGGAAACAATAAACATGTTAAACTATGAAGGCATGACCATTATCAAGGTTTAAAGAGGAGAGAAAGGTCTAAATCCGGCATCTCTAACAAGAACATCAGCAAGGTTCATTAACTACCCTTACAGTTTTCTGAATATAGTAATTTGCATAAAAATGCATTTAGTGACACCATTTTTTTCATTACTGTTGGTTTGTGAAAAGGTCCATAAAGTATCATTATAAATAAATACACTATCATAGTGTATTATAAATACACTATCAACATATTTTCAAAGTAATATTCTAGGGGACAAGACAGATGAAGATTCACAGTGTTAAGTATTATATCTATGCATAGACACTGCTAAAACAATGCCCCCAGATAGGTGTTTTGTATTCATTTATCTTCACGTGGGTTGCGCTCTCTCTTAGATCATCTTATCTTGTGCCAGAATTTTTAGCTTCTGTTATTCTTGCACACTCACTAAATTTTGTGATTAACCTTCTCCTTATTACTTTGTAGGAGTTGTCATTTATAAAATATATACTGATTAACTTAAAAGTATTTTAAGTCAATTTAACATTCTAACTTCATAACACTTTAACTTAATAACATTAACAGTATTTTAGACCAATGTCAAGTAAACCATAAAATCTGTATAGGGATTCCAATTCAAATTTTGAAGTAGACATAGACCAGTTGAATTTAAACACATTGAGACTGTTTCAACAAGTCAAAACCAAAAAGGTAGAAGTGTTACTAAAGAATATATAAAGTGATGTAGTTAATAAAGTAAATCCCTTGATCTGCTCCACTTCTTTGGGAGACGAAAATAGTCTAAAGGAACCATTGCACTAACAGAGTTCTTGTGATTCTGATCTCAGGCTGGATCAAGTAAATGCATTCAGGGTCAAACATTCACCAGGCAAAATAATGCTTTAATAAATTAACTGATGAGGAAGGGGAAAGGGTTTTTGATAAGCAAGGCTTTTAGACCTGAGAGGGAGGCAATCTATCATTCAGTGTAGGAAGAGACTGGAAACGGGGATTAATATTATTCATTTAAATGAAGAACGATGAGTATCTTTGAAAGAATACCCATGCTACTGAGGGAGATTTTAACTATCAGAAGGTTATTAGCCCCTTTGGGACTAAGAACAACATATTTTGTCATTGTCTCTAGAAAGAAGAAAAGTTAAACTCAAATTACTATATGGCAAACTAATGTGCAACCAAACAAGTATTTCCAGTGATACAATCATTTGTATATTTAAAATGGAATATAGAGAGAAAATTTGCAATTTTATTAGCTATATTAAAAGCCTTCTTTACAGAGTTGGTCTTAATTAAGCTGAAGAGTACTTACTATGGCAAACATGTTCTCTTTTCCATAAGAAAATATAACCTCTCTCAGTTTGTCTGCATTAATTTTCTCCAGTGTGTAATAGTTATCTGGTTTCACACATGTTTTCTATAGATGTATTTTGTTTTGCTGAATAAAGCATTGATACAGCCTAGTACTTATAGGAACTCTGATTATTTTTTTCCTGGTCCTTCCACGTAATATACCTTTTTTGTTTATTCTGTAGTTTTTGCTTTGGCTTTGCAATAAGGGCATACCCACGATGAACACTATATAAAATAAGTTTCTACATGAACTAACTTCTCTTACTCTTGTTGCCTTCTCAAGAGGTTTATGCTTAATGAGTTATATACATTCCTTCACGCAAGGTCTACCATTTTCTATTTGAATGCCAATTTGTCTTTCCATTCAGCTAAGTTTCTAACTCAGATTCTGCTCTGTTTTGTCCTTTAACTCTGATCCTAATTGAGTTTTTTAAACATGTAATGCCAACACATAAGAATAATTATAGCATACAGACAAGCTAAACAGAGCCATGTCTCCTGATCATAGGTCAACATTTGGATGCTCACAACAGTAAGGTTCAAATGAAACCTAGTCAGGTAAAAGCAATTTTTGAAACAGCAGTGTCCTACTCTCACAAATCTGTGTGGCTCTGGAGCATTAGAGGTTATCCCAGACATATGTTACTACATGGGATAAAGTTGGACAACTCCCAGCAGTAGTAAAGAACAAAATGTTTCCAGAGACAGATATCTCTTTTCATTCTGTTTGAAATATTAAACCAGAAGGGCTCACCACTTATTTCTTCCATAGGCTTTACATGAACTCCTGATCTACAAGTGCTTACTAAAAGGAAAAGCTGTAAGGCAAATCAAGACAATAATTTTGCCATTTATACAGAAGCTTCTTAGATTTAAGCATAGATAGAGCTGCCACAGGGCCAAAATTATGTCATTTTTTGAAAAACATACTCATCTTATTAAGAGCAATTGGTATTTGGAAAGTGTTCAAACTCAATATATTAAGAAAAAAATACAGTTATCTGACTACCTAAAAAAAACCAAACCAAACAAAACAAACAAAAAAAACCCACAAAAAAAACCCCTAAAAAAAGCAGAAGTTATGTGTACTGTTTTAAGAATTGCCTGTTTGCACAATCTGCTTTAACTGTATGAGTCTGAAAGTGACATTTACTACAATATGGTTGCATGTAGACATTTTCATTGATACCCAGTTGGGCTAGTGATATGCAGACAGACAAAAAAGACTATTCTTGCTTCAAAGAGCTGATGTTTAATCTTATTTAAGGTTAAACATATGAAAAGTACTACACCATTTGATCTTGCAAACATAAAGCAAGAAGCCAAACCAAGTAACAATCAGTAGAGAGAGATGTCATTGTACTAGAAAAAACTTATCTTCATTAATAAATTACAGCCATTCAAGTGTTATGGCTAAAAACATCAAAATAATCACCAACCCCCAACCCCAAAGGCAGAGAAATACTAAAGACCCTACACCCAAAAAAATACTAATACACAGCTTTGTGCTAATGATTCCAATAAGCATATGGGAAGTTAGGTAAGACTTTTTAAACATGAGCACATATTAGGTGAAAAACTGCAGGAATTAAGGAGGTTTAGGAAGATAGAGACGGTAATTTAAGGCATCTTCATCTATTTCCAAAATTACACTCCAGACAAAATTCCATGCACATATTTTTACTTGGCTGTTTGCTTTAATTTTTCATTTACATTGTTAATTTCTGTCAAGATCTTGTAGAATGGAAATAATAGGCTTGCCAATTTCAGTCCCAACTTTCTTCCTATAACCTTGCAAAATTTTGAGAGGCATGGAACATGACATCATGTTTTACTCTAGACTGAGGTATATTCTTATAGCAAAATCATAAGGTAAGGCTAAACAATGTATTTAACCTTACATTCCAATCCACTATTATTATTAGGAAAGTTCAAATTCCTAAACCCCTATATTATAAAACTATTATTGGTAGCTGCAATGGCTTAAAAACTTGGCTAGTATTTCTGGGAAACCTCACTATTTTGAGATATTTCCTACAAAACTTATTTTAAATGTATTAGATATTAATTAAGATGCATTAAATGTGTTTAATATATTAATATGTCTATTTATGCAAATATACCCCTGATTTGACATACAGTGAAATCTACTATCCTACAAATGAGAGAAAAAAGGTTATCTTTAAAAAAAAACAAAAAAAAACAAAAAAAAAGAAAGAAAAAAAAAAAAAGAAAAATAGTACTTTCTGTCGAAACATGCAAGTTCTATTGGAATCCAGTTTTAGAAGTTGCAGTTGTCAATACACTCTCAACAGCCAAGCAGAAAACTCTCAATGAGGAAGAACAAGTATGTGCATATCATACTACATTCAGCAACCTCTGCCTAAACCTAAATTCTCAAAACTTGTGACATTAAACTACACAATATTTTAGGAATTTGTAACCAGAAGGAAAATTGCACTAATATACTATGATTTGAAGTGCAGATGTCATTTATCTGGACTTTTGTAAAGACTGTCATGGTGCTCCACAACAACCTTTCCAAATTAGAGAATGATGGATTCAACTGGTGGACTGCTAGGTGGATTAGGAATTGGTTGGATGGTCACATCCACAGCCTAATGGTTAATGGCTCAGAGTCCCAGTGGGCATCAGTGACAAGTGGTCCTCAGGGGTCTGTACTGGACCGATGTCATCTAATATCTTCACTAATGACACAGACAGGAGGACTGAGTGCACCCCCAGGAAATTTGCTGATGACACCAAGCTGAGTGATGTTGTTGACTCATCTGAAGGACAGGATGCTATCTAGAGGGACTGGGACAAGTTGCAGAAGTAGGCACAGGGGAATCTCATGTGGTTTAACAACACCGATATCAAAGGTCTGCCATCTGGATTGGGTCAATATCCAGTATCAATACTGGCTGGGGGACGAACAGATCAAGAGCAACTCTTCTCAGAACAACTTGGGGGTGATGGTGGATGAGAGGCCGGATGTGAGCCATCAATGTGCACTTGCAGCCCAGAAAGTCAATTGTATTGCAGGCTGCCTCAAAAGCAGTGTGCCCAGCAAGGTGAAGGAGAAGATTCTACCCTGCTACTCTGCTCTGGTGAGAATCCAGCTGTAGTGCTGCATCCAGTGTGGGAGCTCTCAACACAGGAAGGACATTGACTTGTTGGAGCAAGTTCAGAGGAGGGACACGACGTGAATCAGAGGGATGGAGCACCTCCCCTACAAGGAAAGACTGAGAGAAATGGTTTTGTTCTAAACAGAAAAGAGAAAGCTTCAGGATGACCTAATTGTGGCCTTCCAGCAGCTGAAGGAAACTCAGAGCAAAGACAGGGCAAGACTATGTACAAGAGCATGCAATGATAGGACAAAGGGAAATAGGTTCAAACTGAAAGAGAATAGATTTAAATTAGATATTAGGGAAAAAATTTGCTGCGAGAGTGGTGAGAGACTGGCACAGGTTGCCCAGGGACATTGCAGATGTCCCATTTCTGTCAATGTTCAAGGCCAAATTGGATGGAGGTCTGAGCAACCTGGCCTAGTGGAAAGTGTCCCTGCTCATGGTAGGAGAGTTGTGATTAGATGATCTTCGAGGTCTTCTTCCCATTTAAACCATTCTGTGATTCTATGATAATATTGTAAAAAACCAAAACATTACCTGTGCCATTTAGCAGTCAGAACACAACTGCATTTTTTTCCCCCATTCCACATGGTTAAGCAGTACAAGCAAAAAGTATTTCATTTGCAAATATTACTGTAAACACAAATGGTCAATTTTATATTCCTTCCAAACTGTATACTTAAAATATGTTACTGGAAGAGCAACACAAATCCTTTAGTAGATGCTTTGTGGTTAAATAATGAGACAGTATCTGTTATACTGTTTGTTTATGAAAACATCACGTTTTCATGTCAAAGCTTCCACAATCAGTTTGGACCTGCTAAATATTCCGTATTTCTTAAAATCAGTTCACCACCTAGTTTCCCAATAGAAGATATTTTAAAATGACACTTAAATCCAGAATAAATTCTCATTGTACCCAGCACGCCAACATCTATTTCTTTTTGCTACATTTTTCAAAAAGCTGCTAATGAAATTTTGGTAAAATGTGTTGAGAATAGAGCATTTATGAAAGCTTTACATTCTCTGTTTGGATTTAGGCAACTGTTATCAGCTTACATCATCCAGTGAAACCTTTGTATGTCAAAACCGCTTTGTAGATCAGAACATAAATTTAGCATTAGGCTACTCTTAACAAAAACCATTTGACTACATTCTTACAATATTGTGCCAAAAATGGAGAACAACTCTACATATTCTTTTTTCCTCTTAAGACAACTGGAATACAGTCATCGATTTCACCAGCTCCAACAGATGCTCCCAGACATACAAGTCACACAGTCATGTGATGTTCTGCCTTTCAAATAACACATAAATGAAAGTACAACTTGAACAAGTTAGGTAACACATGACTTAGATGGGAAAATTCACTGTGAATAATGGGTCCTCAGATTAGGACTCTTAATGTTTAATCTCTTAAAGATGAATACTGAATAAGAATAAGAAATTAACTGTTTAGGTGAGAAGTTATTGGTAACTATTACAAAAGGATTTGGTTGTTATTTAGTACTTACTATTGGTGTACTTGCAGTTTGATTATAAAAAGCAATTTAAATAAATTAAATTTTCTCTGTACTTACACATGGAAAGAATAATTTTGATATATTTTAGTGCTATAAAGTTCCAAAATCTGTCCCAAGATAATTTTTCTTCCAGTCTTGTATTTTGTAAAAAAACTAAACATGGTAATTTTTGATAACCTCAGACATTAGACTACTACTGTTCCTCTCATAAGAATTACCTCATGAAAGTGGTTGAGAGAAGGGAGATGCCTCCAACCACTGCTCTGAGGAACTCAGGAGAAGAGGTGAAATCCATCCATTGCATCAATTCTGTATATGGCACTGCATCTATGCATTTTCATAGTAGATATCAAATTATTTCCTTCAAACAAGCATCCAGATAAGGATAATTTTGAGAGCAAGAAGCTGAAGCCTAGATATTAAATACTTTAAGGGTGACAGATTGCTTCATTGCTCAAAATTATACCAAGAAAGTCTTGTGAGTCATAGGAAGCAGCTAAACTTATGATCAAACCCTGGATCTCACAGCTCTGTCCACCTTCCACTTAGCAGCTTAATCATATTTACTGTGTGCAAGCTCACTGGCATCAAAATTAACAGCATACCTGCACTGTAGATTAACAACATAGAGATCACCTTCAATGGTGGTTGCAGCTAAATAGTTAATTGTGTGTGGATGTCAATCATCATCAGTCAGTCAATCATGCAACTAATTCCTTCAGGGGTCACAGTTGCAACAAGGACAGCAGATGACAGGAGAGCTGACAGACTGAGAATTCTACCACCTAGGTAACAGATAATGCATACCGAGTCACTCATTACACAAACAGATGGCATAGTCCATTCAGCACAGAGTAAGCCCTTGGGCATTTTTGACATTTTAACCAAAACAATCTTTTGAAGAGCAGGGAGAAAAAAGTGTCTCCATCTTTGTACTGCCATTGCACTTAATGTACCACAGCAAACTGATTTTGTCTTCCTATGTCTCTTTCCTCCCTCCACAAGTGTCTTTTGTCAGTGATAAAGTGGGAAAATAATGAATGCATTGCATAATTTTTAAAATGTTATTCTATTAATTGACATACCCATTTATGCAAGTATACATACAAGTGGCCTGCATTCTATCACTTCTTTAGAAGATATGAGTATCTTTTCCCAACTATAATATGTTACTGTTTTGAAGACAATTCCTTTGTAGACTAACTCCCATCTGCTTTCATAAGAATGAAAATTTCTAATCAAGACTATGCATTATTATAAAATGAAGCCTAAAACTCTTACTAGAAGCAGATAACTCCAAGCTGTTTCCTTTTATTTCTACGTAAGAAACCAAATCAACCAAATCAAAAAACCAACCCCTCCAAAAAACCAAACCAAAACAAACACAACAAAACGCAAAACCTAAGAAGGGGTACTAAATACAGAAACTATGAAAAATAAATGCCCCCTTTGAATACTATACAGCAAAGGCTAGAAATGCATAAAATGGAGAGAAATAAGTGGCCTTATATAGATTTAGAAACTTTATAATGGCTTTGTTATGGTTAACTTTGTTAGCCATTACCTGTATCAATGAATTCAATTATTTCCTTCCTGCTAACTCAAAGCCACCCAAATGCAACATAGGTAAAATAAACATTGAGTGTACACATAGCACAAGACAGTTTCCAGCAGTCCCATAACTCATTTCAACAACTGACATAATATTCACACCAACAAACTAAAGCAGTACAAGAAAGGAGAAGGAGAGCTTAAAAGCTATCACCACTGTCCTAAGCACTGAAGCAGATAGGCAGTTCTCCTTGGAAAGGGAGCACATGCCTCACACAGCAGCCAGAGGTAATTCATGAATATCCAGTAGTCCCTGGAAATTCCAGGCAGCTTTGAATCTATCATTTTTTCTGAATATGATCATAGAAGGAAGAGAGGTTTGTTTGTTTTGTTGGTTGGACTGTTTTACTGGTTTTGTGTTTTGTTGGGTTTTGTTTGTTTGTTTTTTGTTTGTTTGCTTTTTGTTTGGTTGGGGTTTTTGTTTTCTTGGGGTTTTTTTTTTGTTTTGCTTTGTTTTTGTTTTTTTTTTCTGTTGAGCAGTTTTTCTGCTGCCCAATGTACAGTCTGGCCTATCTAAGATACTTCAGGGAAAAGTGTAAACATCTACAGGAGTCAATACATGTACTGATTCCTGTATTGACTCCTATATTTAGAGGATGAGAAATTCTACTCTACTTCTGTAGTTCACCATGAAAAGTTCAAAAACAAGGAAATAGCATAAAGATGGTGCTGGAAATGTAATCAAAAAGCAAAGGTTAAAGTACCTTTTCTTTCTTTTTTTCTTTCTTTTTTTTTTTTCTTCACCATTATCTTGGTTTCAAGACTATATCAAAAGTACTTTAGTTGGCTGCAGAGACAGTGACTTCAGAAATAGCTCAAATCATTCATTAGTTTCATATTGTTCCACTATTGAAGAAAATGCTTTAAACGGACTTGGATTGTTCCTCATTTTCTGCATATCCATCACATTAATTATAACTATGTTAATTTTTCCTCTTCTTTTTTTCTGCTGTACCACCTAGAGATAAAAGGCCATAGTGCTTCCAAGGATTTGCTGCCTTCAAAGAATTATTCACAAATTTTACACCAGTCCAGCCAACAGGACTGTAATGAACTGTGAGCTAAAGGAAATGTTATGGTTCAGTTGTTTGCTCAGTTCTCTGATATTGAAATCCTGTCACCTCAAAATGAGGTTTTTATAGCAGTCTTCAAATTGTTACTCTTTCTGTAAGGATTATGTATATGATTCAGACAAAGAGTTAATAAATACCTAATCAAGTCATATAAGCAAGTAGATATACATGAGACAAGTAGAATATCCAGTAAAAAGTGATCTGTTGCATAAATTGGCAAATAGTCTGCCTAAGATGAGCAATGATTCATACACGGAATAGTAATATTGAAGTTTTGTGTTCAGAAAGATTTAAAGTCTCTACTTCTGGTTGTTTGAACTTAAAGGATCCAAAGAGTCAAAATAAACTCTAAAGAACACGGATAAATCCCACTAAAATTCCAAAATGATTAAGTGCAAATTATGAGCCACAATTCATAATTTGCCAAAAATCAAAATGATGAAACATTAAGTCATGGTATCAATTTTCATTAAACAACTTTTACTTAAACTAGATATTATGCAGAATATGGGAATTTTCTGCTGGAAATTCTGCAAAGATAATCCCCTACAAAAAGAATATTTTGACTCTTAGCATTTGTTTTTAATTATTTTGTAATTTTGGTCTGATTTAGATCTAAACCAGGCTTTTTTTGTTTGTTTGTTTGGGGTTTTTTGTTTGGTTTTTTTTTGTTTGTTTTATTAATTTTCCATGAACCAGAAACTCTCTGAAATCTGCAGCTATTCAGTAAAATTCATGATCTCATCAGATCCACTTCTTGTACATACAGCAAACATATGAAAACTTTGAATTTATTCAACAGCTTCTGGATGTTCCCATGGACAGCTTCCCCAGCAGATTGCCTCTGACAAGGAACACAATATTTCTCAGTTTTTTTGCCACATGGTGGACCCTTATGCTGGTTTAAAGGTAAGCTGTCAGGAGAAATGCACCCAACTCAAGAGAGAGTACAAGTCAGAGTTACAATTTACTAAAAAGATTACAATAAAAACAATGATAAAGAAAAGAATTGGGTTTAAGCCAGAAGAACAAATGCTAGAACCCAGAATGTGTTATAACCCGGGGCATGAACAGGATGGTGTTCATTAGCCCCTGGGCTGAGTCTCACATGGTCCCCCTGAGTACAAAGTAAAAAGAAAGGAAACCTGTTGGTGAGGATGATGGTCACAGTCTGGTTGAGAGTGGCAGTCACAATCCTGTTGAGGTTCTGGTCCTCCTCTGGATTGGTACCAGAGGTCCCAAACCCCAAAGATTATATATGTTCCGGTTCATGTGGGAACGCCCTGTGCCTCCTACCAGGGAGGGGAGTTTCACAATAGCTGACTGTGAATGGATGACTCTCTGAGCCATGAAATATTTTCGGAATCTATGATTGTCTAGGTCATTCCAGCTGCCTATTGTGACAGTCCCCATTAGCAGACACGACCCCTCAGGCTGAGTGTGAAAGTGCCTCGCTGGAAGAGAGTTATCACAGCTGAGTCACTTGTGTGAAGACAGAAACATTTTCATGACTTCCAGAGTTCTTTAATACCCAGGTTGTAGCCTGAGGTGTCAGGTGTGCCATGGGCAGCTACTGCAAATGAACCCTTATTAACAGTTCATCAGAAATGACATAGAGTGTAGAATACACAGTTTTGGTTACACCCATGCAGTGATAAACTGGTCCCAACTTCTGTAATTAGAACAACCCTTGAAGCCATTCCCCTAGAGCCAGTGATATGACAATTAAAAGATAAATGGAGAGCAGTGCTCCTTCAGCTACTCAAAGCAACAGTAAAGAAGTCTTCCAATATTTTAGCACCCAAAGTAGAGAAACAGAATTGAGGAAATTGCTGTCTCTTTCAAGAGAAAGATCAAATTTCCAAATAAAAATGCTTTTCATTAGTTTCAGTCCTGCCTCCTTAGAGGATAACTAGCGAGTATAATCACCAAAGGGTGACTGATGGATATATGAAATATTGTTCTGCCTTTCCAAAAATATTTTAAAGAGAATACCCTCTAAAGAAATGTTCTGAGAAATTATTTATTCTTATTTCTAGTTTAAGACACATCACTGATTTTTCCATCTATAGTTCTCAAGTGGCTCACACTTATATTGGTGTTGCATCTGCCTTTAAGACAGAGATAAAATGTTTTTCACTGATATACCATATCTTAAATAAACCAGAAAAAGAACTGTTTTCCTATGTAGACTTTCACAGTAATTTTTTAATCTCCTTCTAGCACCTTCCCCTTTATCCTCTTCTGAAGCAGCTTTTTCCTTCTGGGATACCCATGGTGTAGCCTCTTGCAGGGAGGTATAAGGAGATCTATGTGTGATGTATATATATATTTTTCTTACTTCTCACTTACCTTTGCCAAGGTGCATTAGTATGAGGATAGCTGTGGGTCTAGATGCTCCTTGACATGCTTTCTCTATAACTTGTGCCCCAGGATTATAAAAGAAATCCTCAAATACCCATCAACACAAACTCTAGCAATTACCACATAGGTAAATTAAGCATCTTGGTAGAAAACATAAACTAGCATCAAGCCAAGAGCTGTGCAATCACAGGTTTTTCTTTTCAATTTGTTTTAAAATAAGAATCAGTTCCTTAAGTCTCTAACTCAAGCTTATGAATTGACCCTTAATGGGTGCTGGCAGAGCTCCCGTGCAGTACTCAAGAGATATACCAGTTTCTACCAAGGATGGAACATTTCACATCCATCTGCTTGTTAGCCAGTTACTAATCTGCTATTTACATTTCCCCCAAAAAACCACAAAAGTGACAGTGTAATAGACAAAAAACACCTATACAAGACTCCTACAAATGTATAGCTACATTTACAAAATGCTGTGTATGTTTAAGAGGTAAGATTCAGTAGTGGAGAAATTCTCTCAGAAAAGATTTGAGAAAAGAATTCCCCCTTACCTCGCTTCTAGTGAATCTTGCACAATCTTTGGAAACTTGTGCATTCAAGATAGCAGGATAAACTGAGATACATTCTAAGGTTCTTCCTTTAAGGAGTAGCTTTTGTTCAAAATTTCAGGTATACAAAAAGTGACAACCTTGCGTGGGGGCGAAAAAAAAAGAAAAACAGCTTTACTTTAAACCTTTCAATACATAAGATTTCTTCACAAGAAATATTAAACAGCAACTTGCTTTCTTTGAAGTTTGCAAAATGACAAATTTTAGGATTCAGGAAGGGACAGAGGAAAGAAAAAAAAAATACAAACAGCCAAAACTATAGTGATATCTGTAGCAAATTCATACCTAATTCTAAATATATAAAGAGAAAGCAGTTAAACTACTACAGGAAAAAAAAAAAAAAAAGTGCAGCTTTTGTAACTACAAGAATGATATTTGTTTTTCAGAATGGGATGAGAAATCCAGTAAAAAAAAATAAGGAAGAGAAAGAAAAAGAAAAAGAAAAGAGAATAGAAAAAACTTCTGTTGGATTCATTCTGATATACTTACCTTGCCAATAAAAATGTTTAAACCTCAGTTACATCTCCCTGGGGAATGGCAGCTATTATCCCCTATTGAGTTGGTGCTTACCATACAGAGTCTGAACAACTCATACAGAAAAATAAACCATAACATTCCTGTTTATTATTACTTTAGCTGAGAGGTGCTGACATTAAACAGTTCTGCACTGCTGCTACAAATCAGCATGCTGTGGATGTTCTCAGCATGGGAGTAGGGCTCCCTGGTAACAGCTCTCATCAAGGCAACCAGCTGACAGAATTCTTCAAATTAAACTGTTATTACTATAGTATTCATTAGTCAGTTACTGACTATTAAGACATTTTTATATCTGAGCCATTGACATTGGATATTGCTTTTTAATATGCAAGTTATATATAAACATGATTAAGTGGTTCATGTGGGGTTGACAGTTTCTATTATAGCTTGATCTCTCCTTTGTCAGGACTACAGTGTTGGAGATAACATGTGGTCTGTACTTAAATTAATTTTCAGTTTAAAAGTCTTGTATTTCTGCTGTGATTGATAAGTTGTTTCACTAAGCACCAGAATTCATGTTGCAGAGGTATAAAACCCTACAAAAAGGGTAATAGATTTTTTTGATCACAATATAGAGCGATAAAAACCAGTAATTTTGATTGGCTTTCTGTCCATACTAATTTCTGGTCATTTTTTTAGTGTAAGACTCATGTAACTGCAAGAAAGGTGAGACTTAAAAGCTTTTAATACAAGCTTTAGTTGTTTAATTATTTTGTATAGTAATATAATTCATTTAAATAGTAATATAATTAATTTAAATAGTATTAACATTTCAACAAGTTTGAACTTTTTGCTAAAAGATTGATTAAAAATACTGAAATGTCTAACACAAAAAAAGTTCTTTGATCAAGGTTATTTCACTTGTTTCCAAATAAAGATGTAAAACTTTAAGTTATTCCCACCTTTCTCTGCACTTGCATGTTTGATGAATACTTTTTATGCTTGTAATCATGTTTGTGTCTCAGAAATTCCCTCTGTTTTCTGGATAATTTTTTTGATAAGACACCTGTTTTAGCTAAAATCTTGGTTTGATCCTGTTTCAAACTGTGTTCCCTGTTTCATGCTACATGGACATTTGTGAAGCATTGCAGAATTGACACCATCCCTACTTCAGGGTTTGGTTGCCTTGGCAGATCTTTAAGCTAGAAAAATTCGGTTTTGCAAGCAGAACTCTGTGCTGGAAAGTACAAATGAGCTTTGTACAAAACCACACTTACAAGTCTGTGGGTCTCTAAACAGAATGCATTTCCTACTAATTCATCTCTAGAAACTGTTGTAATGCAGGAGTAACTAAGGCATCACAGTGTATGTATTTCCCTGCATCATGTGAAACACCTCAAAGCCGTTCTTAACAAGAAGCATATCATAAACTCATACAGCAACACTATTAAAAACTTTTCCACTGGTATAGCTAGTGATCTGTGAAAAAGTGTTCTAGTATAGGTTTCACAACAGTGAAAATAAAAGCAGAATCTCAGCTAGTATCTTACCTGATGGGTATGCATAACCCTTAGCTCCATGAACTTCTTCCCATTTACCTGGAAATAAATGCACTCAGCGATTGGTTCAGGGCACCCAAAGTGTCACCTTCTTTTGCTTCCCACCTAATTCTAAACATACACCAAAGGTACAGATGAAGCAAAAAAACCTAGGAGCTCTTTTGGTCACCTTTTCCCTAGTGAAGATCTGATTTTACTGAAAGTGTTACTACAATAATAAACCATAGTCCTGAAAATTCTTGTAATGAAAGCAACTCTCAGAAAACACCATTCCAGAATGCCTTATAGATGAAGGACTGCATACCATTCTTGGGTTACTTGAAAGAACTCTACACACCTCTCTGGAGATGGAAGTTCTTCAGTATATGAAACAATAAAGATTTTTGTGCTTTAATCACACTTTTATAGGATGTTGACCATACAACCAATCAAGAAGATCAGATTCTGATATTCTCCCTCCATCCCAAACTTTCGGCAGATATACACTAGGAACAGTTAAAAAGAGAATACCAGGAAAATTATCACAAAGAAATATAAAGTGAAGATACTTAATACATATCAACCCCTACCCCATAAGTAAAGTTGTATTGTTCAAGGGTGTTCCCTATTCCATACAGAGTTTAGTTTCCTGGACATCTCTGAAAATGGGTTAACAGAAGTGAAGCTTAACCACTGTTTGGGAAGAGATGAAGATTTTCTCTTGCAGTTATGCTGGTATATGCCAATCCAGACTGTGATGCTGCCATCCCCTATAACTTACTCAGGCTATCTGCTCAATTACCTTTAACTAGTTTGAATTTCCAGTGGCGGGCGTTGGCCAAGTGGTGTAAGCCCCCGCCTGTGGAGCTGGGTCCTCCTCCGAGGACTCCGGTTCGAATCCTGGAGGAACTCGCTGTTGCCGTCCGAGCGTGCTCGGCCATGTCAAAATGAACCTCAGGAGTAAAGGGGGTGGGGCCAGTTCTGCGCACACTGTGCCTCACCTAAAAAATCCATTGTGCAGGCTTATCCCAAAAAATCTTCTTTTGCGAAGTCTAGCCAACAAGTTCAAATTTCCATTAGTAACAGCTTCATACAAAACTAGGGCCACTTAATTATACCTAAATTATAAGTATTGTTAATTTGAAAAATAGGCACAGGCATAGGCAATGCTAATTAAAAAAAAAAAAAAGCTCTTATAAGTTTCAGACCTTACAAACTTGTCAATTTTCAGTTGTTTCTAGACATTGTCAATAGGTCTTTGATTGTTTTCAAAGGCTTACGGGCAATGAAAACTTTCATTACAATACTGAAGTTTCAGCAGCACATTAAGTAGAGCATAAAAATGCTTTTTAGGTAACTTGAAAGAGATAGAGACCTGAAGGCTCAGACTGGAGTTAAAAATCTAACATAGAGGGTAAAAATCTGTGTCCAGCTAGTCTGGCCTCAGAATAGAAATTTACCCCACTGGGAACAAGTATACTGCCAGCAAGCCACACATGCATGATGAATGAGACAGTAAAAATGTGCTTATGGAAGTGTGATGACAGTTCTGTGTCCATAAGACATACATCCCCAAGGTACACTTGTGCATCTGTTATATATTTTGGTATTGTTTCTTCTTCAGCTTCAAGTTATTTGAGAAGGTGAGAATACATGCCCAAAAGGCCATAAAGAGAGAAAAGTTAGCAGAGGCCATAAGGCAACAACATGAGTGGCCAGAAAGATTCATTGTTGGGAAGAGCAGAAAATATTGTAAATACCCTAGAAGACTCTACAGTGGATGAAGGCAGCTTTGCTGTTCACTCTGCCATTACATCAAGGGTGAGTTATGTTTTCCTCCTTATTGTGCATGCCCTACAACTCAGTGCCCAGTCTGCTTTTCTCACAGAACAGAAACTGATGATTTTTTTTAAGTGCAGCAGACTCATCTCCAATACCAACATTACTTTTCTTTTTCTTCTTTTTTTTTTTTTTGCCTTACTATTGCTGGGACTGACAATTGTAAATGCATGATAAGTTTTCTGCAAGAACTATGAAGTCTTTATTTCCTTAGCTAGAATACGCAGGTGCAAAGGGGAGTAGAAAGGCAATAAAAAATACTGCAATGCCTCCCCTCTTCCAACAACAATCAAACAACAAATGAAAGCGTTTCAATATCCTACATGTTATTATGCAGCAATCCGTGCTGGTTATAAAAACTCCTAAATTTTCCTGACAAAACTTCCACCTAAAGGGTTACAACATTCGATGGTCTGCTACTCTTAAGCCAGCCTGACCTGTTCTATTGCACATAAATAAGTCTCTAGCCCAGTGCCTGAGTTGGCTGTGCTCAGCTTTTTGCTTTGAAGATAGCAAACACAAAAAAAACTGCAATCAAGACCATGCTGTAAAGCTTATCTGAAACAACTGGAAAGAAGATCTTGGTCTCCAGAGCTTAAACAGAAACTGCTACAAGAAATGAAAATTTATATCAAATGCTACAGATGAAAAGGATACAGATACAGACAAATAAAAAGAACACAAGGACAACAATAAGAACAACAACAAAAAATCCTAGCAAAAAGACTCTCTAGATACATGGAATGATTACAAAGTAAATAATTGGAAGTTCACTAAACATGACTAACCAAGATACATTCTTTGAAGCTGGGTACTATGCTGCAATAATGCTAAAGAGCCATAGCCTTCCATGAAGAAAATTTGCATGTAGGGCATTTCAGAAGCACATACTTACAGGAAGTCTAAAGGCTAGAGATATCATTACTTCAAACTACATGCTAGTTGGAGACAAAATTGAACTTATGAATGCAATATGTAGCTGCCCAAGGATAAAGATTTGATCTAGTCACAGATGACTGTTACACCTTTTTTCCACCTTAATTGTTTTTCCTTGCCTTAACAATAAGTGCGGAAAAGTTTCTGTGGCTCTAATTGATCATGGTTATGCTGTAAAAGTTTCATCAGCTTGAGCAAGACTATACTGAACGCTGTCAGTGCAATACAAAATAACTATACTGTGCAAAGGGTCAGATCCGTTAAATAAGTGTATAAATGAGTCAGCTGTTGTTCTGTCTTCTTCATGCTAAATAAAAGCAGCACATTAAAACAACCTCCTTCACCACCTAGATAGAGAAGCTATTTAGGAGCGATATTCAAACATTTCATTTTATGGGAGATAAAAACAGAAAAGGAAAGGGAAAGGGAAAAGAAGAGGAAGAGGGAGAGGGAAAGGGAAAGAAGGGAAAGGATTCTTTTGGTAACTTACAGGATAGATTTGAGCTTCAAGGTTTCCACAAAAAGCCAATGCTGCTTTAGGATATCTTATGTACTCTAACTGTCAAAAGAAAACTTCAACCCTTTTCTACACATTTCATTTGCACATATGAGAATTTAAAATCAAATACAAGTTAAGATATCCACCATTCTTACTACAGCTACTTCAATGTCTTAATACATACCACATGGCTAGTTAATTCAAAAGGAAATTGGCAAACTCTTTTGCACCAAATACACTTTTCCCTTCTTACATTTGGCAGAATTTCTCCGCTCCTGGAAAGCAAGCCATAATATTCTATTGTTGTGAAGAACCTGAAAATATAAACATCTGTCTTCTTCATCAGCTAAGGTGGTAGAAAACACTTGGTGCTGCTAATTGGGAGGTACAAAGCAAATATTAACTCAACCAGCAAAATTACTGGATTCGTGTGATATTTATAGGAGTAACAAGAGCAATAATTTTCTTCTCGGTGTTAAGAAACCTCCTTTTAGCACCTGATTTCTAGTGATTTGTTTGCTGATCTAAAATAGTCTTCAGAACTGGACAGACTAGCCCACTACAGATTTCAGATACTTGCAGGGAAACTGCATATACTCAATGGAGACAATTGTGAAACTATTACAATATTAATACAAAAAACTAGCAGATAGCATGGTGACTGATTTCAGTGTGTGCTCACAAATTACATGTAAAATGCCATAATTACAGATATTAATTCCTAAGAAAATACAGCCTAGCTATTATACTAAGGCCTGCAAGATCATCTTTCTACAAGCTATGAAACTCAGACATGGCAATAGTCTTCAGGAAACTAAATAACAGTTTTGCAATAATGAAGTGTTAGAGCAGGTCATGTTGAGAAAAAACATTTTAGATAAGCTGCCACCCAGTCGCCTGGTCACTGTGGGAACCTGAAGACCAGATGTCTGGAGTTACAGAGCCGCAGAGGATTGCTGGCTTGGGAAGAAAGAATGGGGTTACTACAAGAAGCGAGTAAATGGTCTCTATAGAACAAAAAAAATTTTGTCTTTAAAATTCTACACCCTCACCTCCTCCTTCCACATAAAATAGCATTTCACATCATAGGCTTTCTCTGAAATGCAAAGGGAAGGGAAAATTCTTGGCCTCCTTTAAGCCAATATGAGATATAGTGGAGCAATGTCGGATGACTGTGGTTGATTGCCAGGATGAAAGGATATAGTGTGAAGAGTGGTCTGTTGTTTTCCTTTCCAACAAGGATCTTCTGGAGAAGACAGCCAGTAGGAACTGAACTAACTTTAGCTGCAGAACAAGACCTTGAACACAGCATTCTGCATGTGTTCTCCTCACAAGAGTCAGAAAAACAATAAAAAATGACATTCTTCCCAAAGTAGAAAGAAAATAATCAGCCTTGTACATCAACAAGATAGAGAAAAATGTATGTACGATGTACCTTGGGTTTCAGCATAGCTTATGTCTACTTCATCTCATGTATATATGCAAGAAAACTTAAAAATATTTTAGCTAACAAGGTTTTGAACAGGCAGGGTTTTGAAGTTTTACTAAGTCAGCAAATTTTCTCTCCCAAGAACTAGAAAAGTTTTTCTCCTCACTCATAGACTAGACAGGAGGTAAGGTGTTTCTCTATTTTCTCTGTAGTTCCTCCTAGAGCCACTCAGCAAGTTAGCATAAAACTCACAACAACAACAGAACTTGTTTGTCAAAAATACAGAGCACTTTCTAATTGACAGAGGCCCATTCTGCAGTTATATAAAGGAAAGTGATCACCAATGAAACTCCTTTTTGCTATCTTTTTAACTTGCGTGGAAATTTGGTGAATTCAAGTGGCATATCCATCATTATGTTGAATCAAGAATGACTCTTTGTTGTGGAACAGCTTACTAGGAAAAGAGAACCCATGGTGAAGAAGTTGTTGATCCAGAGCTCTGAAATAAGAATACTTGATAAAGTTACTGCTGTATCTGCAACTTACCCCTGCTGCCACATCATTTGTGTAGTCTGTTCAGTGAAACAGCATGGATTTCCTAAATTTAAGCTTTCTTACAGTGGTCAGTGTTCTGGGTGGATCAGATTTCTGACGGTCAAACTGCCTAAAGTTAAAAAAAAAAAAAAAAAAAGTGAAATATTTTATGAGAAAGTGCAAAACAAAATAGGAGGTACTTTTCAAGGAACTGAGTTGTTCATCCCCTCGCTACTAAGGTTTCCTTAATTTTAGGTATTCTTCTCTCTTATCCTGTTAAATAAAACACAGAAAACAAGTTTACAGCATTTTTTTTTACCTGACAGTATTTATCACTTAGGAAATTTCCATTATAATTTGAAAAAGTAGGTTAGAAAGAAAAAGTGGTGACAATAGCTGCTTTAGTTAATGACTATATGGAAAAGATAATGCATTCAAACAATCTGACTTTTTTAGAGCTATTTTAAACAGCACTGACAACATGCTTACGTCACTGACCTCAAATCATGCTCCATAGAGAACATCCCAAAGTTAGCATTTCATCTAGACTTCTAACACTTCAGAAGGTAAAGGACCTGTTCTGCACTGTTCATCACTTGGGATATGTGACTACTCATTTCCAAAGAAACAGTTTTCTTGAGGACATCTATATACACTTCTAGTCTTCTTGCTTGCTTAAATGTAACCATTCCTGGATGACTACTTAGGAGTATCTACTGAGCTCACAGAAATGGAAATCTAGTTGAAACCAAATGATTTGCAATTGAGTCTGTTTAACCTAAAGCCATTTTTTCAGTTCTGGCTGACATAGGGAAACAGTCTTCCTTCCTCAGGTAATGGTGGAACAAAGCAGATGGGGGCAAAAAGTAGAAAATCACAACCTTCTGAGTATTCTCTAAGTGTGAACTTGTAATACCATTTTCATCAAACACCTTATATTTGAAATATCAAGCACTAACCACAGGAAAAGAAAAAACCCTGTGTAATCTCTGTGCTGTTTTCATGAAGATTGACTGTGCCTTAAAATAGCTGGAGGTTATTAACCCTCTAAATCTTTCTGAAAGAGATATCAGTTGTACTCAGACAAATCAGCATATCATGGATCTGACATAAATTACACACTTTCAAGCTATGTTAGAATAATTAAATCATTTATTATAACCAAAATTATAAAAGTGACCTTAGAACCCATTACTCCCTCTTCCCACTCCTCATAAGAAAATTTCTAACCTTTTGATCATGTTCTTCTAGTCCTCCAATGTGACAAACTTATTTTTCTCTCAGAATATTTTAAGTTAATTGAAGATTTTAAATCAATGTATAAGAGGATGTGTAATGTGAAACAATTCCGTGAGGAGAATTTTATGGATGAATCAAAATTCATCTACATTATTTTTAATAACTGGAAAAACATTGTGACTTTTAACTATAAAACCACTGCTTATTTTTGCCAAGGCTTTAAGCTGACCACACTTAAGCATGAAATTAACTTTGCATCTGTGCCTCCATTGCCTACACTGTTACTCGTATGAGAAACAAGCTCCTCAGACAACTCAGAGGTGTGAATAAAACCCTATCCGGGCTGGGATATCCTTTAAGCCTTGTTGGATGCTGTGTTGGTAGAGTTGAGGTCTACAGCAATATGGGTTTAGTCTCCAGGTTAGGTTTCAGTCCATGAACCTAGGAGAAAGGTGTGCTCCCTGCTCCCCCCAGCCATGTGGTCCCCGAGCCCTGGGCAGAGAACACAGAGACCACACAGCCTCAGAAAAGGGCAAACAGAGAGAGCTTTATTCAGAAAACAGGGGGTTTTTATAGACCTTGGAGGGAGTTCAAATCCTCCAATGAGGGGCAAGGGGTGGGGGGGGGAGGGAGGGGGTGTCTGGCTTTGGGCCAATGGGGATGAGGGAATTTACATTCAGGTGGGAAAGGGTTTCTGGTAACAAGGTGCACTCCGCCCCTCAGCTCACAATGAGGGGTTCTGGGAAGAAGACACAGAGGATTCTGGGAGGAGACACGTGGAGAAGGTAAACATACATTTTAAACAACATTAAACACATCAGTGGTCAAAACATTATCAGTGACATTCTGAATTCATTCCCACAAAACCCCATTATTTTAATGAATGCCACAGTTTTGACTATGTCAATAATATACAATTGAGGGAAGGCTAGAAGCTTTGTACATAAATTCTCCTGTGTTGAGATTCCAATAAGCACTGATACCTTAATGCAAAAATAATTAGATAGTGTGCCAGAGCCTGTGAGATTAGAAGGATATAAAAATATCATCAGGCATGAGGTCCCAAGACTCTCCCAATTATATTTTACACTTCCTCTGTATGATGCTTGAAATATTCACCCATGTCATTTTTGCAGATCACTCCTAGAAAAAAAGTGGGAGGAAAAAAATAAGGAGACATCTTAAGATATTATTATGAGCATGAGATATTGACAGAAAGATAAAGATTTGATTCACTACACACTCTACTGTTTCAGACTCAACTAGACTAACTTAAATGTATAGCGTCTAACTAAAATTAAAAAAACCCCAAACAAACCAAACAAAAACCAACAAAACAAAACAACATAAAAGTAATTTTCAAACACTTTTTTGTACCATAAAAATTATGTATTTTGTAAGAAGTATTTGAGGTTTATAACTCAAAGTCTTATGAACATACAAAATGCAATTGTAGTGGTACTGAAACATCAGTTGGACTAATAAAATCAATATACTTACACATCACATTTTATTTACTAGTAAATAATAAATGGAACATCTATCTATCAGGGGATCTCCTGATAGCAATCTCTAAACTTCTACTCTAAAGCTGATTTAGAAGAAACTTGAAACATAATATAATGTTTTACGGAAATGGTGCACAAATTGCCACAAATGTTTTTACCATCACTAAAAACATACTTGGAAATTTCAGTTAAACTTATAAAGAAGTTTTATTGCAATGTAGAACTTATAGAAGTATCTAATTTTTGAAACGTTCCATATCATTATTTCCTATTTTAAAGATTTTTTGAAGGGGAAGACAAATGAGCAATTAACTCAGTAAAGGAAAATGTATATAAGGAGAGTTCAATGAACTTGTATGCAGTAAAATGTTGACAAGAAGAGAAGTATAAACAGCAAAAATAAAATGCCACCTTTTTATTGAATGTAAATTTTCTCTACACCACTAGGAAGGTAAAAAGAATACAACAATTAGAGATAAGAGTGAATTTGACACACTTCCACACACTATAATTATGGTATTTTAATATGATCTGCCTTTATAAGCTGAGTACTGAGCAGTCATCAGCTATGAAAATGCTAGCTTAAACCTCTTGCTTTGATCCCCAAAACTCTTGGTTTTTATGTTTTAATTAGCTGGTTATGTGGTGTGGTGTGGAGAAGACTGAGATGTGAGTAAAAGTTTCCGGTTTTCTAAGTACAAAGTAGATATAATGTCTAAACTGCAGATCTTGTATTAAAGAATTAATAGTAATATTTTGGGCTTCTGCAAAACTTCCCTTAACTGCCCACAAATTTGTTTAATTTTCCAATGTGCTACTGTTAGCTGTGAAATCACACAACAAAACCAAAACAAAACAACAACAACAAAAAAACCCACAAAACAAAACAAAAAAACAAACAAAACCCAGCCAAACAAAAACAAAAACTCACACATGCACACAAACCCAAAACAAAACAAAACAAACAAAAAACTCACAACAAAATCTGGAAAACGTAGATGTAAAACAATGAGGGACTTGATGCGTAGCAGAAGTAATTGCTGTGAATATTCGGAATGGATAATGCATCAAAAATCAGTTAAAGGAAAATGTGACTCCTTTTAAGTGTCATATTACAACAATGTTTTGCAGAAAACTGTTGTCTGCATCCAATTTAGGAAGGCATCTGCTCATGTTTGCTTAAAACAAAAGGGTGGTTGACTTAATGAATTATTTACAGTCATGCAATATGGCAACAGTATCATTATGAACTCTTTCTTAAGATCTCCTCTGGCTACTCCTGGCAGGGTGTCAATTTGCTTGTTTTTATGGTAGGTGCATAGAATTATGGAGCTATTCTCTGAAATCATATTCTGCTATTCTACTTGCTAAATGTTAGCATTAAAAATAGCAATAAAAGTCAGCGAACAAACTGCATCGTTACATCTCTGCGAAAAGATATCTTAATAAAAGAACAGTGCTCACAAACACATTTTTAAACCAAAATTTTTGAAGTAGATATGCAGACCCTTCCCACAAACAAGTAGTTTCCAAAACCATCAATTTTTAGGAAGTATTTTTGATAGTAACATTAGTTTGTGAGTGCTTTTAAGAGGAATCTTTTAAACAAAAGATAAACTTTAATGTACTTTACTTATTCTGCAGCAGCCTAGGTGGCAATCACACCAGCATTGCCTAATGTTGCAGAAACTAAGGGAACAAAACTATTTGCCAGAAAGGATTCAGAAATAGAATTTTTTTTCTTTTTGCTGAGCCACAATGTATAAAACTTAGAAATCACTTGGGCAACTAAGGAATCAAGACAACCTTTAGGTCTGAAAAGTTTAGAGAAGCCACCCTACCACTTTATTTCAACAAAAAACAGTAGTGAATAAAGGGGTTTAATGAAAGTATCTCACACTTGCACAAACCTACCAAGCAGTTACTAATAGATCATTTTCAGAATAGAAAAGAAAAATCAAGTGGGGATTCCCCAAAGCTCTGCTCCCAATCTTATACTATTTCAGTCACTAATGACCAAGATAATGGAGTAGGGCATAATTAGTACATCTGAAGATGACACCAGGCTAAAAGCAGTTGCAAGCGCTGGAGGGCAACTTTAGAATACAAAATGAGTCTGACAAACCAGAAAAATAGCCAGGGGAGGGAAAAAAAACCAACAACAACAACCAAAAACCAAAACCAAACAAAAAAAAAAAAAGAAACCACCAAAAAAATGGGATTACAGAACATTATTCTTTGCTACGTACAATCAGTCACTCAGATGCAGGACAGGGAACAACTGCTCATTGGAAGTAGTGCATAAATGTATATGCAAGTTCTGCTTAATCATAAGCAGAACATGAATGCACAGTGTTCTGTTACTGCAAGACACTCAAATTATCAGGAGCACAAACTGTAGCAGACTATAGAGCGGTGATGTAAGACCTCTGCTTAGTGATGCCACTGTCTTGGCTCTATTTGCAGTACACCAGGAGAGACATTACTCTAATCTGTCTCCAACTGGTCTATAAAGGAAGCCTAAAAAAACACAGCTCACAAAGACTGAAGTGAGCATACTGCTTTTTCCTGATGACAAAATATGAAGACAGAGAGACCTAACCTTTAACTTTTGCATACTGGAGTAGTTTTCATGCTCTTGAGTAGTTTAAAATCGACATTTCATCTATTCTTGATCAGATTAAATATAAGCATGCTTTATAACAGAAGTATAACTGAGCTTCTCAGTCACTCATTTAAGGAGATAACAGGTAAAGGATGTCAAACCCAGCGTTTATGTTGTACCTAGTACATTTTACATAGAAATAAAACACAGACTAAAAACTTTGCTCCTTTGATGGCAAATCTGTTTTCTCAATACTTCTAATACAGTGATATGACCCAGGAGACACTGCAACATCTCTTCTTAACAGTTGCTTTCCCCTACCTCATAGGGAAAAAGAGAAAGCAAAAAAAAAAAAAAAAAAAAAAAAAAAAAAAAAAAAAAAAAAAAAAAGGAAAAAAAAAAAGAGAGAAAAAAGAAGGGAGGAGGGAGATAAAAGAAGTTAAGGAGATTAATCTCTTTCATAAAGTCTAGTGATCATAGAAGCCATATTGTTTTCAAGTTCACCTCTTTGTAGTTGGTTTAATAAACACTATGATTTTACAAATTATCTTCATGTGTTCATGTGGGGTGATAAATTGATATTCCCTATTAACACATCTTGTTAATGCTCAAGGTCAGTCATTTTCTGACTCAAGCAGTGTGCTTCTATCTCTTTAAGTCTTCTGGGAACTACAACATTTCCAAAACAGGTGTAAAGTCACCTAGAAAATATTTCAGGGATGCTATCAACTCATGTATAATTGGTTACTCTGGACAGCTTCTGGGTGATGTGTTCTCTGCACTGAAGTCTTTTGTCTGAAGAGAAACAAGGACTAAAAAGCTACTACTTGTGTGTGTCTGGCATCCAATATGAACCACTTTTCACTGCACTTATTACACTCCAGTTATGTACTGTGAGACAAACTGCACCTGTGGTTTTCCTTTGGGGAACAAAAATCTGTCAATCTGACATGTCTCTGGTCAGTTTGGACAACATGAGTAAATGGGTGTTTTCCTGTCGCGGTCCGAAACGGAAAGAGGGACACGGTCCACGCAGAGGGAGGAGTGGTGGGCGTGAACACTTTATTAAGGAGAGCATGGGATACTTATAGGGTTTGTTCGGAGGGTTCTAGAACTTGGGGTGGGGTCAGGGGCGGACCACGACACAAAAGGAAAAGGGAGGGAGGGTTTATAACTTGTAAGGAAGAACTGGGGGTGGTTCAGCCCTACAGGGTGGAGCTGCATTGCTCCACCGGCTAGCCAATGGGGTTTTGGGGTACATCAACCATTCAGAGGGCTGTAACCGGAGTTCCCAGAACCAAGCAGAACAGTTGGACATACAGAGGTAATAGAATGGTATTAATTACCTATCTAATACAGCTTTTTGCCCTAACTATAACATTTAAACAGTATGAAAACTTGCAGAAACAGCAGCTTCATGGCAAGGGATATACAGCAGGTGTTAGTGGCAGCAGCAAACAGTTTCATCCATAAGTAAACATTATTTTCTTGGTAGTTTCTGACAGGCGCATATCCTGACATTTTCCAGAGCTATGAGAGGTCTTTAACTATTTTAAGGGAGGCAAAGATGAGAAATTGCGGTGGAACATCCCAAAACATAGGAAGGCACCTGCTTAACCTATATTATCAGATCTAATGAATGCTTTTCAATGTTTACCTGCAGTGCTAATAATATAAAGTTTCTTATTCTCTTATTTTGAGAAAAATATTTTTCTCTGAAGTTCTCTGAGAGGAATTTTCCATTGACTGATTAAAAATTGAGACATTCCACCCCTAATATTTGCAACTTAAAAATAACCAAATACAGGGTTTAACTGTGCTTTATAGAATGTTTACCACTACAGTTTTTCCATTATGTTAAAAAAACCCTATCTGAATGTAAACAGGCTAGAGGTTTTTTAGCTTTACAGACTAGGGAAGAAACCAGTTCTGTTGTTTAGAAATATTTCAGTACAAAGCTGGAAGGAGATCAGAACATTTATAAACACAGAATGTAATTTTAGTTAATTTCTCAACCTTATAAAGATATGTTCCCATTTAGCATGGCTGATAGTGTGTTTGTGGCAAGGATAGGTTGGACTCAATTATTAAATGTGAGTTTAGTTCTCGCAGCTTTCAGCAGTTCCAGACTTTCTGCTTAGATACAGACAGTGTAATCAGTCTTCCCCTTACAACAGCACTGAACTGCATGTTTGAAAAATGCATTGTATTTATGAAGAGAGAGGACAAAGGATGAAAGAGAACTGTTTAATAATAACAAATTAAATTGTCTTTATAGTTAGACCAGAGCCCTACACTTCTTGTGCTGCTATTGTTTAAAAGACCTGTCTTCCCATGGTATGACTGTCTACACCACTGGGATCCCAGGATGACCATCATGCATGGGCAATATAAAAACATCTTGGGATATCTGACAAGGGTAAGGACAGAGGTATGTGACAGGACATTAACTACTCAGTAAGTTGATTTCATTACTTTCACAGGGTTCAGCAAGGCTTTGCAGTTTGAGTGATGCCACTGCAAGCCAATAATGATTGCTGTACTCCTGCTGCACTCTAGGTAATGATACTTCACCTGAGTTTCTACCCAGTGCTTCTGCAGCCCTTATTTATCTGCTCACATATACGACACTCTATTAGAGAACAAGCCTTGATCTCTCTCAGATTGTTTATTCAAGATTATGCTGTTTGTTGATGAATTTATTTTCTTAACCTTGTATTTTTAAACAGGCAAAATGAATACATCCAGTTTTTATAAGAGGCTGGATACAATATACTCTGTGGCTCTGTACCATCTTGCCTATGTAGTCATGTTAATAGTTCAATGACTGTCTTTAGGCTGTTGTTTTCTCCCCTGCACAATCCCCACTTTGAAACTTTCACTGGCAAAAAAGATATTTAAATCATGAAGAAGCTGAATGGCTTGAAGGTTATAGCAGAGAAAACATTAAAGTAAACTTGAATCTTCAATCTTGCATGATTCTGTTTCAGGCACTTACCCCAGTGACATGTCAGCTGTGGCACCAATGCAGTGCAGAGGCCACAGGAGTTTAGGAGGTGAGGTGGAAGCAGAGCTTCTGTAAGAGTCTGGCTCTGCAAGCATGACATGTGCTACTGCCTGGTTGCTGGTGGAAGCAGCCCACACCTTGCAGATGCCTCCACTGCCACTGCACTCAGCCCCATGCAAGCTGTGATCTTTAATCAGGCAATTTCACCTATTTATTGTCAAAGTTTTGGCCACTGTTAAAAGAAAAACAGGTACAAGCATTTAGACACACAGACACACAAAAAACCTAGGCACAATACCAGTTCAGCACATATTAATCCACAACACCCAAGTTAATATTCAATCAATTCACCACACTTAAATCAAATTCAATCCCTCCAGCTCTGAGCCACCAAAAGCATCAAGAAAGAAGTAAAAAAACCAACCAAACAAACAAAAAAAACACAAACAACCAAAAAAACCTCCCAAAACCAAATGAAACCAAAACAAAACAAACAAGAAAAAGCATCAAGAAAGAAGTAAAAAAACCAACCAAACAAACAAAAAAAACACAAACAACCAAAAAAACCTCCCAAAACCAAATGAAACCAAAACAAAACAAACAAGAAAACCCAAACAAAAACCCAAAACCAACCAACCAACCAAAAAGAACTAAAACGAAACAAAAAACAAGGGGAGCAAGAAAAGAGAGAGAGAGAAAGAGGGAGAGATAACTACCATCGAAACTTTGTGGCAGACCAGCAGACCAGTCCAAGTGGCAAGGCCATGACAAATGGCACCCCAAAACCTCTGGTTTTATCTACTCTGGTCTCCATGGCCAAACTCCCCAGGTGGGTCCTCTGACTCACCAGCCACTCTGGGGAGCCAGAATGAGGGTCCACATTCTCACTGTCCCTGACAATCTGAGCTGGGTCAGGGGGTCCAGGACCTGTGGGTGTTATAGTTTTCCCAGGCTGTTTGTGACTGGCAACTGCTCTAGAGCTTGACTGTGTGGGCTCCAGGGCCTGCCATGAGGTTCAGCCTATTCCTTCCCCCTTCACACACACACCCCTCACAAGATGTTTCTGGCCCAATAATAACTGATCTGCTGTGTAGCATAGGGGTACAGCTCTGTGTGTGTGTGTCTATGTGTGTAAATACTTGCACCTGTTTTTTCTTCATCACTTGAATTAGTGGCCAAAAGTTTGACGATAGGTGAAATCTTTGCCTAAAGACAGCAACTTGCATGGGGCTGAGTGCAGTGGCAGTGGAGGCATCTGCAAGGTGTGGGCTGCTTCCACCAGCAACCAGGCAGTAGCACATGTCATGCTTGCAGAGCCAGACTCTTACAGAAGCTCTGCTTCCACCCCATCTCCCAAAACNCTGAGCTGGGTCAGGGGGTCCAGGACCTGTGGGTGTTATAGTTTTCCCAGGCTGTTTGTGACTGGCAACTGCTCTAGAGCTTGACTGTGTGGGCTCCAGGGCCTGCCATGAGGTTCAGCCTATTCCTTCCCCCTTCACACACACACCCCTCACAAGATGTTTCTGGCCCAATAATAACTGATCTGCTGTGTAGCATAGGGGTACAGCTCTGTGTGTGTGTGTCTATGTGTGTAAATACTTGCACCTGTTTTTTCTTCATCACTTGAATTAGTGGCCAAAAGTTTGACGATAGGTGAAATCTTTGCCTAAAGACAGCAACTTGCATGGGGCTGAGTGCAGTGGCAGTGGAGGCATCTGCAAGGTGTGGGCTGCTTCCACCAGCAACCAGGCAGTAGCACATGTCATGCTTGCAGAGCCAGACTCTTACAGAAGCTCTGCTTCCACCCCATCTCCCAAAACACTTTGCCTAGCTTGTATAGCGCCATTTTTTTTGAACCTTTGCCAAGTTCCCTTATTTTCTCGCCTAAATTAATAAACTCCTTGGGACCAAGTCTGTGGCTTATTCTCTGGACATTTTCATAAGGTGTTAAAGAATCATACACACACACACACACACATATATATATATATATAAATATTAAAGTAATACTCTTAGCAGAGCCTGTGAGCCCACAGCTCCAGGGCTAGAGTGTTACAACCTGTCCTTCCCTATCTCCACACTCAGGTTATCTTGTTTTCGTAGATTATAGGATCCTCCTTCCCTCGGGATTGTTCCTAGTACAGTACAGGTTCCCCATGGCCATAGTCCTTTGGGGGTGTCAGCCCGTCCTGGCATATGTGTTCCATGGCTGCAGCCCCGCAGGCGGTCTTGTACCTCTTTGGCAAATTATGCCCTCCCCAGAGGATACTTTCAGCCTTTCTTAAACACTTCTTATCAGGATCTGACTGTGTCTCTCCAACTGACAGTCATCAGTCAGCATGTGTATTCTTTCCTGTGTTGCGTCTGTCAGGGTTAGTGATGACTTCAGATAGTTGACATAGGTCCCTGGGCTTCTCCCACATCACTCACTGCTGTAGTTCCCACCACTTAAACCTTGTCTCTCCAATTGGTACAAATCTTGAGGGAGCTCATCGTGCCTCATATCAGGGGGGAAAAAAACCCAAAAAACCTAAAACCTATGGCTGACTGGATCTCTCACCAGAGTCCTGTTCTCTCTTTCCCCCACTTCTGTTTCCTTGGTGATCTTGTAACAGTGCCTGAGGGCCTTCCCAGCCAAGGTCCCTATATGCAACACAGTTTTCCAGGAAAATAAAAAACCCCCCTGTGTTTCCCCATTTCATAGATGTTTTGAAGTAAGTATGAGGTTCCCTGACACAGCCTGGTACAGGGAGGATGGCTGAGCGCTGCTTCCCATCTCCATGAGAGGAGATAAGGATATCCCTTTTATTGCAAAACCAAACCAGCCCCAAAAAATGCTGTCAAGATTCTATCTGCAATTAATCATGCCTTTCACTGTTTCTTAGAAGTCTTCAGGAAAGTGCATTGGAGAGGATGCCATAGCCTCAAGTTGTCTTTTGTCAGTGTACCTGTCTTTACATCTGTATTTTGATGCAATGTGTATAAAATTGCAAATGGCAGCTAATGGTTGATCATTATTTTAATATTTATTAAGTTTCCAGGCTTAGAAGGTGATAATACAACAAGGTTCCAAAGATGTAAAAATAGATGAGGACATTATCTTAAGAAAAGAAAAAAGAAAAGAAAAGAAAAGAAAAGAAAAGAAAAGAAAAGAAAAGAAAAGAAAAGAAAAGAAAAGAAAAGAAAAGAAAAGAAAAAAAAGAAAAGAAAAGAAAAGAAAAGAAAAGAAAAGAAAAGAAAAGAAAAGAAAAGAAAAGAAAAGAAAAGAAAAGAAAAGAAAAGAAAAAAAAGAAAAGAGAAAAGAGAAGAAATAACTGTCATGGATGTGAAAAAAGGAAGTTATGAAGTTATTTAATATCACACAAGAAAATTGTAGTTTTTATGGTTCTTTATAGAAGTGCATGATGAATTAAAAAAAAATATTTTAATTATCCATCACTAGATGCTGATGCTCTACAGTTGACTTGATAATTACTTGCAGGTGTCATTTAAGGAGTGGGTGTTGTGAAGTAAATTGACAAGCAAAAGAAGTTCAGGGCATTTGTGTAACACAGATAAAGCTGGAGAAAACATGAAGCTGATTGTGGCATGTGTCTGAAGGATTGTAATAAAGGAGTGTAATAAAAGAGTGGTGGTGGGAAATAATGGAGGGTAAATACCTGAGAGGAAATTGTAGAAACTGAAGAGTGTAAGTAGGAGAAGTTATAACAATTAGTGTGGAAGAACATCTGGCACCACTTAGGAAATTTCCGTAAAGAAAGCATTACATGCCAAATATATTGTCAGCTAAATGTCATAAAAATTTTTAGAAAGTCATCTGCCTCCTGAATTATCACAAGTCACTGAGTATTTGATCTCAATCTATAAATATGTGAGAATGGTGTAATCTAGATTGATCTCAGAAATAGTATAATATTTCTATTTTTTGCTAGATATTTGTGAGAAAATACAATGTGAAATATATGCATAATTAATCATTTTCACTAAGCTTTCCAGCCTGAAATTAGCTTTCTACAAATACTTCACCAGAAATATCTGCTACACAAGTACAAGCACAGTCTGCTCACAAAGGAGATCATGTCTGTCATGCCTTTTGAAATGCAGATAACAATAATATTCAAATAATAGGTCAGTTCTTGTAATTTTGGACTAGTCACAAAAAATAATAAATCATTTTAACATAAAAGTGCTATGGATGTTACCAGGATGCCTTCTGTGCATTGTATATATTCTGTGCATTGTTTTAATGTGAACTATTATTTCCTATATTTTCTATGAATCTAGACTGTGATAAAAGCAAAAAGGAAATGAAAGATGAGGCTGATAGATGAGGTCACTGATCTCAAATTTTGTTTTTTAAGAAAGAAGGAAGTTTAATTTATGGACAAAACTGTATAATGCTTGAAATGCTTTGGCATCACAGCTATTTATAATCAGTGGTTAATCCTAAGATTTCATTTAATCACTTTTATTACCTTAGTCATTTTATGGTATATCCCTTGGTCATTATATGATAATATAGATATAACATAGGTAGCATATAAGAAATGAAATAAATGATATTAAATATAAATTGCACCTTTTTGGTGTCTGAAAAGGTGAGGATGGCTCATAATGGCAAAATATTTCATACTAGTATTCCCAATGATCATGGCATGTAAGTACATCTGCAACTTAATATGCTGCTCTGGAACTTTTATTAAGAATAGTCCAGACATTAGTGCAGCAGACAGGATATAGGTTGTTATGATTTTAGTATTTTCCTAACTAACATTATAGCAACAATAACTGTTAGATTCCAAAATCTTTTTTCATATATTTATTCTCTAAACCTGTGGAGCCTTTTAATAAGGCTACTCAGAGAATCAGATAGTATTCACATGGCACATCAGGTTCAGCTTCCTGTACTAAATATGCCACATTAATGTTACCAGTACACAGCATTTATAAAAGTCTATTGCAGAACAATGTACATTATACACTTTCTGCTCCTATTGTGATGAAGACCATATCAAGAAAGAGAAATACATGTTCACACATTCTCAGGAATTGACAAATTAAAAAAAAAATAAAAAATCTTCAAATGGTTAAAGTAAATTTAATCTGTGGCAATACACAAAGCAGAAACAATTCTGAAACTGAGTAAATATACTGTATGTACTAAAGCAGTGTTGAGGAATGAATCTGCACTTCCTGGAGTCCTGCTAAGAATATGTTACATTAATCATCCTTATGGCCAAAATGCCATGAAGTGCTATTGCAAGTTAGTCTTGGGGTAAATAGAAACATAGTCTGCATAAATGGTGCAGCCTAAAGAAAGGCTTTTGCTATATTGAATATGAAGGGAAATTGAGTGGTCAGGTGTAACATGATGTTTATTAGCTCCTCTCAGGAACACCTAAGTTAACATTGAGGAAAATTTCTTTGCAATGCTGTAGTACAAACATTATTCCCCATGACTTGCGGCCAGACTGCTCATGTAAAATATACCTTGAATACAGAAAAGGGTATAAGCCTGCTACCTAAGAATGTTAAAATGTAAACATTAATAGGATATTTCATTTAAGTGTCAAAAATAATTAATAATTATTTGAAATTTTATATTGCGGTAAAGATAATAATTGACTTAGATACCTGTTTCCTGTCCTGTTATGAAATGCTGATTGTTGTTGGCTGGACTTCGCGAACGAAGATCTTGGGATAAGCCTGCCCAATGGATTTTTTAAGTGAGGCACAGGGTGCGCAGACCTGGCCCCACCCCCTTTACTCCTGAGGTTCATCTTGCCACGGCCGAGCACGCTCGGACGGCGACAGCGAGTCCCTCCAGGATTCGAACCAGCGTCCTCAGAGGCGGAGCCGGCTCCACAGGCGGGGGCCTACGCCACTCGGCCAACACCCGCCGCCTCTCAAGTGTAACATACAAACAGAAAAGCAATAATGTCAGGCTGTTGAGAAATCCTGGGAGCCCACGTGGGTCAGAGCACCAGGGGAAGACCTCGCCTTGTCCTCTCTGCCACCGAATGACACAAACGTGGCACTGTAGCCACACCTGTAACAAGAGCTGGGGCAAGTGAAATGCTGATACTCTCAAGGGAATCATCATAGCAAATGGTGTAAGGAAAATCAATATGTCCAAACCAGAGAAACGGTTAGCACCCAGAGACTGATAAATTATCTTTATATCAGTAACTTCTCAGAATAGCTTCCAATAAGTACAGCATTATTCTGATGAATTCATCAGGTAATATGAATATTTTATCTAGGCTTCAATGGTCAAGAACAAGAGAGACAAGAGTATATAATCATAAAGACCATAGTTTATACCCTGTTCAGTAAAGGTCTGTGCCAGCCTACAGGTATTAGTAGAACTAAAGAGAAGAGCATAACCTTGAAGTTGGGGTTGTGGAGGAAAGGAGAGAGCAATGAAAAGAATATCTGTCTTACCTGAAAACAGGTGTAATGTCTTTTGAGATGTAAAAATATGAGTTTTTGACATCCTGATCCATCTAGATCAGTTTTTTTTTCTTAGTAATTAAGCTCATTTTCAGTTTACAGTAATATAATGAATGCCATACCTTGATACAACAGTGTGTAATCACAAAGAAAAATCTTGATTATTTTTGCTTCTGATTTCACTGAAGTTTCCCATGACATTGTCATGCCCCATTTACAACAGGAATTTGAAATGGAAGTTTTATGTTCATTCCCTCTTCCTTTAGCAAACAAAAATAGAAAGTGCTACAGTATTAATAAATGTATTTGTGCTTCAAATTCTCCCCTTCATGGAACTGAGAATTTTGAACATCAAAAAAAAAAAAAAAATAGTGTTTTTCCCTCAGATTAGCTCCATGTCTCTGGAATATACTGTGTTAGAATGTTAATTGAGTTTGACACAGGCATGGTTATAAAATGCATCATGCCACTCAACTTTCCAACAGGGAAACTGATTACCAATTATAATAATTCTCTGCATGGTGACAGCATACCAAGATGGAGATGTTGAATATTTCAGTTTGCAATATTATCTGGGTTGTTTAAAGTACTGAGTACGTGTCCTGAAACCAACAGAGGTAATTGGTATGCATGTAAGAGCTGGGAGGCTGAGCACATCACTTATTTATAGAGTCTTTTGATGTAACTCTGTGGAAAAAAATGTTAATAAAACATGGTTCAAAGGAAAATTTACACTCACCATTATAATATGACATAAAGTACAAATTATTGTACCTGAATAACTGTTTTCTAGTGAATAGTGTTCCTTTTTCCCCTTATTGAAATAGTCCACTGAAACCTAACAGAAGGGGGAAGGGGAATACAAAGAACTAGAAGTCTATTAACTCTTTTCATTTTGTGATGCAGCAATCTGGAAATTAAGATGCACACACAACATAGAGAGTGGAAAAATCACTGGGTACGTCATTACTTTCATAACCTTCTAATTTGCTCCACGAATTGGTTTATGATCCTCTTAGGGCATGTTCATCAACAAACTCCATGTCAGCAATTGATGTGAAGCTTAAAATGGACCAGAAAACAGGATACAGGAAGTAACATGGTGCCCTCAGTTGAAAGGCAGTGAGCCACTTAAATTAGCCTTCACATAAGCCCCTCTACTGCAAGGACACCAAGAAACCTCACTTCGTTTCAACAGGAAGACAAAAGTGAAATATTAATATGTACAGAATGCTTTGTTTTTATCAGAACTGATTGTAAACCTTATTGGATCTATATAGAAAACAAACTTTGTATCAGAGGCAAGAAAAACATAATATTTCTAGTCACCAGATAAGAAACAATATAATATTAGCAAATGCTGGTAAAAAGTAGTTTCAATAGACTCAGAATTTATTTTCTATGGAGTGATGGAAATCCTTAATACTGGAGATAAAGGGGGGAAATGGAGGTTAGGGAGTCCAAGCTATCTCATGGGAGCTAAATATTAGGACGCTGTATAATATTCATGAGAAATTGTATTTAATCTTATCATTAATCATTGAATTGTTATATTTGTGCCCCAGTGGTGGCAAATTAAAGTTGACCAAGCACTGACCACTGTCTCATTTCCATAAAGCTGACCATCTGCACTTCCTGCTGTTCAGTGTTTCACTGTGAAAACTCAGTGCTCTGGGCATGTATTTTTAAGGCATTGTTAGCATTTCATGTAAGCTGAATAGCATATTAGTAATGCCTTTTGGTCTTTAATTTTTGCCATGTGGTGTCTGTCCATCATGACAATCAAAACACTGCACAGAGATTAGTTACTAATGCCAAAAACCTTGCTGATCTTGTCTTAAAGGGAGGCAGATGCTGCTAAATACAATAAAAAGCCAAACAATGAATGAATTCCTGTATAGTGATTCCATGCTCAGGTAGTCTCATTAATGTAATTTCCCATCTTCCCATCAAATATGCTTATTGATGTTGTGGCTAGTTGGCAGAGCTGCAATCGTTAAGATCTTAATTTCATTTTGGTTTAATAGAATACCTGGGATCACTTTTCAACTGCATTTTAAAAGTTAAGCATATCCTCTTGAGACTGTCATTTTGCTGAAGCAATATTTATTTAGTTAGAGCATACTTACATGATTAGAGCATACTTACATGATTAGAGCATGAAGAGAAATATGGCTGTGAAATGTGAGTAAGGCCAAATTCTCTGCAAGTTGATTGTTATCAAGATTGTAAATCCTGGAGAAAATACCATGGATTTGAGATGGGCAGCAAAAATAAATTCTCCTAAACAGTGTGTTGCTTCTGGGCTAACCAAATTCATGTTTTATTCATAAAACACATAATATAATGCTGGAATGTAGAACATTATTTCCCTGGAGCCTAAGTTCTCAATAGATGTCAAGACACAGGAGGAAGTTAGAACACAGAATTACATATGCACATTCTCTCCTCATCCTTCCTCTCCAGTGAGTGCTTTTTGGAACTGTGTTTTGAGATCAAGTGAAACTCAAGCAGACTGTCAATATAGAAATTCACACATGGGGAATTAGGCCCTTTTAAAATTTTAAATGTACATCATCCTTCAGACAAGTGAATAATCAGCACACTTACACCCAAACCTCATTTGTGCAGCTTGCCTTGGCAGAGGAACCCTTAGTCAGCCAACTTACAGATCATCACTTATCAAGGTCCTTTGCAAAAGGTGTCTCTACAGGAGATGGTGTTATGATCCAATTAATAAAATTATTAGAGAGCTGCCTTTACCCAAATTCAGGTGCAAACAAGACCACATGCAGAATTCAATAGTACAGATTTTTATTTAACAGTATATACAAGGTACAGAGAGATAAGTAAAAATAGGAAAAAGAGGAAACAAAAGAGAATTAAAGAAAGATGGATCAATTAGAAAAGTATCACCATTCTATGGATTCTGACTGTTCTGTCAGTCTTCTTCTTCTGATCTTCTCAATGGTAAGGGTCTCAGTTTTGTCAAGGTGGTGGTTGGATTGTGAATCTGTCCCATGCTGGCAGGCAGCACCTGAAACACTGAGTTTCGTGATTTAATACACTCAAGTTCAGGTGGGAGTGCCTAAGCACCTTCCCTGGGACAGGGAATTTTATACTGGATGATGTAATACTTTGGATCATGATGTCAGGGTCCGGAAGGGAAAGAAGGAATGGTCCACACAGGGGAAGCTGTGAACAGGTGTGCACAAGTGTGAACACTTTATTAGGGTGCATGGGACACTTATAGGGTTTGGTCAGAGCATTCTAGAACTTGGGTGGAGTTAGGGGCGGATTGCAACACAAAAGGAAAAGGGAAGGAGGGTTTATAACTTATAAGGGAAAACTGGGGGTGGCTTAGCCTTATAGGGTGGTGCTACATTGCCCCACCGGCTAGCCAATGGGGTTTTAGGGGGACAAGAACCAGTGAGGGGCTGTAACCAGGGTTTCCATAACCGATCAGAACAGTTGAACATACAGAAGTAATAGAATGGTAATAATTACCTATCTAGTACATCTTTTATCCTAACTATAACAGTATAATTTAAACAGTATAAAAACTTGCAAAAACAGCAGCTCTATGGCAAAGGGTATATAGCTGGTGGTTGTGGCAGTCTCTAGTTAGCAGCAGACAGTTTCATTTATTGGTAAAAATTATACTCTTGGCAGTCCCCGACAGGTGCCTCCCCCGACATCATGGGACACTTTGTGAGTGATGGACGGTCTAGGAAGTTACAGTTGCCTCTTATGTCAGCACAGTTGACTAATGATGGCCCTTATGGGGTTGAACACCTTCAGGCTACATGTGAATATCCTGGTATTTTCCCAGAGGCCAATTTCCCTACCTTACAGAGTTTGCTTCTTATTAGTCTCTTTCCATATCTTGTCCAACACCCAGTTGTAGCCCCTGATGATGGGTGTGCATACCCTCTACACCTGGGTGGCTACTCCAAGTGGTCAAATGTTTGAGTCATTAACCGAGAACAGTCCAGTCTTTTACATGTGGGTACTCATCATTCCGCAGGACCTAGATATGTATGTCGGTACTAGTGCAGGAGTTAGTTGTAGAGAGGAGGCTTGGCCCAGTGGTGGAGTCAGGCCAAATAAGACCCACTGTTTACTTCTGAACCTGTAAGTGTAACTTAGGCGCACAAATCTTATGAGTTGTTACACTGTTTTGCTTATAACTGAGGCTGAAGGCCCACACTAAGACCCTAAACCACCTTGTCCGCGAGCTGCTTTTTGCTAATGATGCTGCCCTCGCTGCCCACACAGAAACAGCTCTGCAGCGCTTAACATCCTGCTTTGCAGAGGCTGCTGAGCTTTTTGGGCTGGAAGTCAGCCTGAAGAAGACACAAGTTCTCTATCAACCTGCACCTCAGGAAGTTTTCCATCACCTCCACATCACCATAGGTGAATCAGAGCTTAAGTCAGTCCAGCAGTTCACTTATCTGGGAAACATCATTTCCTCCGATGGTGAGATTGACAAAGAGATTGACAACAGGTTAGAAAAGGCATACAGAGCTTTTGGAAAACTCCATAAAAGAGTCTGGTGCAATAAACACCTGAAGAAAAGTACAAAGATCAGTGTCTACAGAGCCATCATACTGTCTACTCTTTTCTATGGGTCTGAATCTTGGGTTATCTACCCCCACCACCTGCGACTCCTCGAACACTTCCACCAGCGCTGCCTCTGTACAATCCTANTTGGCCATATTGACCACCATCAGTGGTCCACTCTGGCCTCCAATCGGGAGTCGTGGAGACACACAATCTATAACGCTGCTGTCTCCTTTGAAACTGCACGCAGAATCAGTCTGGAGGAGAAAAGGCAACGCCAAAAGAACCGTGCCCTGATAGTGCCACCTATGGAAACTTTCTGCTGTGCCTTTTGCAACCAGACTTGCCTATCTCGCATTGGCCTTATCAGCCATCAGCGCGCTTGCAACAAGCGTGGGTAAAACCCTCCCAAATCTTCGTTCACGAAGTCTAGCCATGATGATGAATAACTGAAGTGAAATAAGCTTTAAATTTGGAGACAGAACTCTCACTGATCATTAAAAGAAGGGAAATCAGATGCATTGCTAGTACCTGTAATGATAATAATTTGATACAGGTATTGTAACGCAATAGTACTCATTAGCACTCATTAGCAACAGGTACTGCTACTACCTGTAGGAAGACATCTACAGAGTTTTAATGTACTGAGATGTAAAATTCACTGTTGTAGTTTTGTTTTCTAATATTTTTATATCAACATAAAGACTTACTTTTCATGACATTAGTGGGAGCAAGATCAATGTCATTTGCTCTCATTAAGTTCCTTCAGCCAACTAATTTCCCCCATATGGCTGTCTGTTTTCCACTGAGACCCTAACTCAAGTCCATCATAATGGTTTGCTACTACCTGCTCAAAGCAGACCATTAATATAAGCAGACTTTGCTGCCAGCTACAGTCTGTGAGCTCTGGTGTAAAATGCAGAGTCATTTCTTGGGAAGGCATTGGGCTCTCAACAGCCTAATGTTAAGTGTGACACAGCACCTGCATATTTTGTGTGTTCCAGAGCTGCAGCCCACTGCAGATGGCTCTAAGGGTAGAGGCAGAGCAGTCGATCTCTGCCTGATATCCAGAACCAGCTGAGTCCAGTGCAGTCTTTTTATGGGTGGCAAGTTTCAAGTCTGGAACTATTCCTTGAGTACCATCAAGGATGCAGCTGTCAGGAGGGGAAAATTAGGTTGATTTACTCTCAGAGAATGCTACACTAATTCAAGAAATGCACACAAAGGACATGAGAGACAAACATCAGTTAGAAGAATAAACATGAAAATATCTTTCAGCATCTGCCCTGCCATTTATTATTATTATTCTGAGTGCATTCAACAAATCATTTCTCAGTCTGCTTCATTATTAGGAAATTGTAAAATAAATACTGAGTATTTTTTTTCTTCCCATTAGCAATGCTGAATTTCATTTCCTTGTCAGGAAGATTTCCATGACTGGCACAAAGGGACATATCCTGTGGTGGTGACCTCATTCACAAATATGTCTGCGAAAGAACATAAAGTACAATGTAATCCTCCTAGAGGAAAAATGTATGTTAATGAAATGACAGCAGCATCTTTATTAGAGTACTAAGTTTTCAGCTGAGTGGTGGAAAGACACATGAAAACTGTTTAGTGAAATGCCATAAGAGTAAAGACACAGGAGGAAAATACATACAATAAGAGCTCCTTTTGTTTGTGGTTTGAAGTGTGATGACAACAGTTATTATCGTATTAATATTGGATAACATTATGGTTTCAGAGACTGCATATTATGTGAGAAAGAAACAGGTTTCTCAGTATCTATTTTTACCTCATTTCTAGGTGATACAGAATACATATAAGGTATCAGAACATCAGAGATTATGTCTCTAAGGCTTCTGAAGAGAAGAGGGACTTTAAGAACATAGTGCCCTTGATCTTGCAGTGGGCTCTGCATGCAGCCTGCACGAGGAGGGCCTGTGCCCTACTGTTGGCAGACCAACACTTGCAGGTTCAGTACCTGTGTGGGGAGGAAATTAATTTTCTTCCTTTTGATGTGAACTTCTAGTGGAAAATGCAATACAGACAAAGAGGGAAAGATGAAAAAATTTCTCTCTGTGTAGTGTATCAAATTAGTAGTAACCAGCCACTCTCCACCTAATATTCAGCAGGGTCCTTTGTCTATATCAAGTGCCTATTTTTTTTTTTTTAACAGGGGATTAAGAAAGGAGAGTCCATGTCTCAGAAAAAGAGAGACGTAAACACAAAAGGGAATTAATGTACAATCTTCAGAACATAATTCAACTTTTCATTGATCATGCTCAGACTAACATCTTTTTCCTGCTGAATGACAGCTCCCTGTACGTACTACCTATGCCTCCTGTCCTTACTGACAAAAGACTTCTTAAGGAAAACCTTCTAGTAGCCATTTTCTTGACATATCAGCCAATTTTTTCTATTGTTGTAAAGACTATATGTACCTTCAGACCCAGCATAAATAGGTTTCTGAGTATGTCCTTAGGTTTAGGTGTTGCTGTTTCAATGTCTTTTCTGCTGCCTATACATCCATTTGGTTACACAAGGCTTCTTTCGCCACTGAAATGTTACAACAGAACAGACAATCCAAAATAGATATCCTGCACCTCTTAGTAAGCAATTTAACCACAGATGAGAAAAAGATTCTTTCTGGTGTATTTCACAAACTGAAAATAATACTGAAGTGGTCTGTAAGCAAAAGAGAAACAAATTACAAATATTACATTATTCATTCCAAAGGACTGTAATTTTAGAGAGGTGTTCTGATTTCTGTCAGCATTATGGATTCTGAACATGAATGAACTCTTTCAGGAATACTGTCTTTTAAAACCCATCCCTCATTATTTGCAATATTTTGAATAAAAGTAAGGCAACACAGAAGTTTAAAAAGACGGCTCAATGATATATGCGTTTTTTCTTTACTAATCACAGTTATGGAGGTATCCACTTTATATTTTATTGTGTATTCATCGGACATAGAAAATTTCAATCTGATCATGACCTTTGTGCATCATGCTGCAAATTGATTTTGATGACCTTTCACTTCCAGATAAATAGGCTTCATGCACATTCACCTTTTCCACACCACACTGACACTACCTACTGCACTGGAACCTTGTGAATGTCTCCCTTTCCAGCATGTTGTCTTTCATTCTCCCTCACTGATTTGTGATCCACTTGCTGCTGGAGAGCTTAGTGTTTTTTCTGTAAGAAGTGCATTTTCAATTGTTTGTCCTTAAATCACAGAGTAATAGAATCATGGAATCATTAAGGTTGAAAAAGACCTCCAAGATCATAGAGCCCAAGTTTGATGAAATACCTCTATCTAACCGCCATGTCCAGCTGTTTCTCGAACACTTTCAGGGATGGTGACTCTACCACTTCCCTTGGAAGCCTGTTCCAATGCTTGACAAACCTTTCAGTGTAAGAAATTATTCCTAATGTCCAACCTGAACCTCCCTGACACTTTTGAAATGCCAGATTTGGGGTGAAAATATTTTTTGTCTCAATTTATAATGAAAAGTTCAAAAGAGAATTTCTCAAATAGTCTTATTGCTCTGCCTATTTCAGGTGTATTTCCCCCTCTAAGCTAAGTCTAATTGTAGATGGTTTGGTGATTCAGCTTAAATTCTCATGCAGTCCTCAACAAACTCCTTATACACTACATCATAATAATAATTTACTGTAGAAAAGTCTGTAATGTTCTAGGAGAGACTGATTTCCAATAGGGAAAAAGCCCCAGATAACTGGACAGAAACTCAGCACAGAGGCACAACATGAGTGCAGCTGTCTCTAATGGAATGTTTTTCCTTAGGCATCAGCTTGTCTAAAAGTAAACGTTTGTTAGGAAAGTGCACCTGTTACAGAAGACATACTTGAGTATTTCTTCAATATATTTTGAATGATAAGAAACTTTCTGAAAGTGAACTGCTAAAAAATAGCATATTTAAAAAGCAGACACATTGGAATGTGAAATATACTAAGTCTCTGAGTACAAAATTATAAAGGAATCAAAAGCCTCATATTACACTCTAGGTAATTACTCAATTCCAAACATATTATCCTAATAATGTTTCTTTTCATCTTTTGACAACAAAAGTTGGCCATTTTTCATGTTCAACAAGTTAATACAGATAATAGATGTAACAGGATAAGAGTTGCTTCTAGATTAATAAATATCAACAAATCAATCTTGCATCAGTAAGGAACTGTATGGACAAATCAGCCAATGAAATTATGTTGTTTCTTAGTATCCATGTGTTACAGGCCTGAACAGAGGACACGGGCCTGCACTGTCAGAGTTCTGCAGGCAAAGATAAAGGCAAAGCATTTTAATCCAATCCGTCCCAAGAAATTTGATTTACAGGTGCAAAAATAGACAGGAAAGAAAAAGAGAGAGAGAGAACAGTACGAAAACAATTAGGGAATGCATTGCTTTGTAAAATGTTAGCAAGTTTCATCTCCCTGTAAAGAAAGAGAATTGCTTCTGTTGACAAGTTCTGATGTCAACACAGGCAAGTTCTACTACAGTCTAACAAGAATGCGTGTGTATTTCTTTGAGGAAAAGAAAACTAGTGTAGAAGATGAAGGTCTCAGAGAGTAAGAAGAACTTTAAAACCAACCAAGCTTAACAGTACATTCATCTCCAAATATTTTTAATATTAATATTATTGTTATATTTGTCAGCAAAGGTAAATTCCAGGAGAGGAAAAATTCTAGAACATAGCCAGAATGTGTTTACTATCTTATCAGCCAGATGGAAAAGAGTTTTCTGTGTTTCTTGCTGAGTAAGATCCTCAAGGGCAGGGACTTGTGTTCTCCTTTATTCTGTACAGCTCTCAGCACAGTGTCAGTTATTAATAAATAATAAATAAAATAATGACTTGAAGAACATATAAAAAGATGAGTGGGGAGGACATACTAAATTATTCATAAATGTTCCCAACAATGTCACTTTCCAATTAAAGTGTCATCCTATCGTCTGTGTGGGTGAGACAACAACCTTCATCTCACACAAATGTGACAGCACTAAGAGCAGAAGGATTTTGTCATATATTAGTACCTAGGGTGTGATAAAACATTTAGAACAAGTTTTTAGGAGTGGAGTTTTTCTATAACTGTCTTGCCTACACCATTGAAATTCCATCCATTTTTCTTGTATGAAATATATGGACTAGAATTTGACAAAGAATTTATGTAACAGTTTGAACAAATGCTCATAAACTACTTAATAGTTCTGTTTTTGAGCAAGCCACACTAACAGGAATAATGTCAAAATTGACAGTACTTCCCAACTGTTCCTTTCTACTATGAATCTATTGAACAAGGCTTGAGTTGTTCAAGGCTAGCTATATTCATACTATGTATTTAGATAAAGTATGAGTTATCTCACCAACCTTTGTACTGTACTGTGCAAAAAATCCCTAACACCATTGTAATGACTCCCCTATCTCAGACCTGACCACTAATATCAGCAAAACCTATACAGTGAGGTTGTGTACTCTGCATCTCAGCCTGTGTTCAAACGTATCCTTTGTTCCTATGGGGACAGAAAACAATAGTGTGAGAAGGCAGGAAAAGCAGTTGAAACATCTACCGGTTCTTCCAACCCTCAGGAAATTGTTCAGAGCTCTATGTTATTGCTCTTCTCCAGTGGTTCAATTCTGACTCACACAGCATTTAGTGCAGTTGTCATAATTACTGCATTGGGAGCCATGAAGCAATATTACAATAAACTGAGATTTATTGCAATAAATAGTAAGTTTGTAGCTATCAGAGACACAAAACTAGAAACACTAAACTCTGAAAGATGCAAATACAGAAAACAAAACAGAGCAGTTTGAAATGCAGATTATTAAATCTCATGATTCCTAAACACATCACCTGCACAAATCCAGGGTGTAACTTGGGCTGGTAGTATTTAGGAAAGATTTCTGATGTTGAATAGCTGTAGGTAAAACTATCTTTCTTTTCTTCACCCCTTCATTCAGGTATTTAGACTAAGATATGAAATTTCCTAAAAGCAATGCTGTGCTCATCTAAATGTATGCTCTTTCATTGTGGATATATCATCTGTATAGAACTGATTAGTTCATTATATAGACAAGTAAATATAGGTTTGAATAGTCAGATGAAGAAATATCACTAACAGCAGTTTTATTTAATTGATAATAAGCATGGAATAAACTCTTGCCAAATTTCAAGGACCAGATATTTATTTTACAGCTGAAACTAATGATGAGATTTAAGCATGTGACAGAACTGTATAAAATGTTATGGATAGCACCAGTATGCAGAATATTTGCTGGATCCTCTTTTTTACTTATAGCTGACATGATGCACAAAGCCTTTGAGCTGTCTTTTTAGAGCACACTGCACAATCGTTTCATTCACTTTCATGTCAACAAGCTTCGGCTTGATAAATTTTAACAGAAAAGTGCTGGGTAAAGCACTGCAGACCTGCACAATTCATTTTGAAGCAATTTTCTAGAGGCTGCCTCAAGACTGACCTGTTATCTTCCTCTCTTCTTATCATTTTCCCATCTGGAAAAGTCAGGCTCATGTGGTATGCTGTAAGTGATCTGAGAGCGTTACATTTAAAGGCCATTAACAAACATAACTCTTAAAATCACACCATCCTGCAGATAAGGTTAGTAGTAGTGTATAGAATTGGTAGACAGGTTAGTAGTTAACTTTAACTAATATAATTACCAAGGGAATTTTTTTAATTTTCTTTGTTACCTCAGAGATAAAACAAGAACAGCAGGTTTTAGAGGCTGTTACTGAAGATTACATAGAAGACATGGAAATTAAACCTTTTAGACTTTAATGCTCAGTGAAAGATGTCCTCTCTATATATATCTTTTGGATTACTGTATTAATTTACACCCTCTAAAACTGAAATACAGCTGTATTTTCACAGCACCTGGAAAGTTTGACTAATCTAGCAATTATCTTGGTAGTCTAGCCCAAGGATTTCAAGTCTAAAAATGGGAAGAATTAATTTTCAATAGAGAGGGAAATTCTGACAAAGTAGTAGCTTACAAATTATGGTGAACTAACTATGCAATTATATCTGAAAAGTTTATTTTTATTTACCTATGAGAATTACAGGATTTCAATATTTAAAATCCTTCCAAAGGGTGTGTCATGGGTTTCTGTAGCTGAATTTTAGAAGGGGGGGCTTCCAGGACGGTTTCTGTTAGAAGTTGCTAGAAGATTTTCCTGTCCTGTGGAGCCAATGACAGCCAGGTCCAGGAGGGACTTCCTGCTGATGGCCAAAGTTGAACCAATTAAGAATCATAGTTACATCTATGTGATAATATATTTAAGAATTTAGGAGTGTGGCGCAGTTGGAAATTCCATCTGTGAGATAACAATGCAGAGACCAAGGTCAGAGCAGGTGGAGGCGAAGGAGGTATCTCACACTGGAGTGGGGGGTGGGAAGGACTGAAAGCTATTCCCCCCTCCTTGCAGCCCATGGAGATTCATTGGGGTGCAGAGACACCCCTGAAGCCCATGGAGGAGCAGGTGAATGCCTGAAGGAGCTGTTGCCCTGTGGGAGGCCCAGGATGGAGTAAGATCCTGGAAGAGACTTGCAGCCATGACTCGTGGAGGAGACCCATGCTGGAGCTGGTTTTTCCCCTCGGTAGAAGTGTTGCTTGGGGGATGGACTCACATTGGAGAAGTCTATTGAGGACTGTCTCCCATGGGAGGGACCCCATGGGAGGAGGGGAAGGACTCAGAGCTGCAAGCCCCCTGCAGACTGTGGTGAAGACCATGGTGGAGCAGGTTGTCCCCCTGCAGTCCATGGAGGACCATTGGGGTGCACCGACCCGACTGCACCCCACAGAGTGACCCACAGGACAAGAGCAATGACAGAAACAACACCGCCTGCAAAACTCCCATTCCCTGCTGCCTTGAACTGCTGGAAAGAGGTAGGAGTGTTCTTAAGACTGATTTATTTCTTACTTTTTAGTTTTATTGCTTTTAGTTTTAGTTCTTATCTTGTTAGTAATAAATTTAAGTATTTAGCTACTCTGAGTTTGTTTTGCCGTTATCTCTCAGCTAGTTTTTTTTTTTTTCCTTCCCTTTCCTTCTTTTCCTTTCCCTCTGGGAAAGTGGGGACCTGGAGGTTTGGGTGGGCACCAGATGAAAACCTCCACAGGGTGACACTTCTTTTATTCAAAAATTCTCTGCCTCATGAAAGAGAGAATTAAAGAAAAATATTTTGCTGTAATCCATTTCTATTAGTAATGCTGATATTTGTCATTGCATTCTACCCTTCTGTATATACAAGTCTCATTTATCAAATCTAGAGTAGTGAACTCTGCCAGTGTATGAGAGGACAAAGTTTAATATTCTCCTAGTAAATCCTTTGTAAATTTTGAGTCTCCTTTCACCCCTTCTCTCCCTGAAGTCCTGAACGACTTGGTGAATTGCTAGAAGTTTATGGAGCCTTTCACTCTGGGTCACTGGTTTGATTCAAGTTGAAGTCAGCAGTGAACTCAGTTACCATCTGAAAAAAAGTTTGTGCTCCACTAAAATGAGTTGGTAGCTTGAGTCAGTTTCCACTGAGGCAAGGGTGATAAGACCAAACTCAGCTGACAATCTTTTGGTTCAGTCTTAGCTGAAAAGACTGAATTTCTGACCCACAGGCCAATCATTCCATGTTAAATACATTCCATGTATTTAAGTTCAACTTAAAGTTCCCACTATTTTTTTCCATAAAAATGAGAAGAGTTTGCTTTTTAGAGCTATTCATCTCCTCTGTATTTATGAAGACTATACATAAAAAAGAGAATAAAGGATTATGTGACTGTATAGTCAAGTTGTCATTAAGGAAACTTTCTGAGAAAGGAGGAATTATCTTGCCTTCTTGTTCTGATTGTTGTCAGGGATTTAATACATTCTGATTAGGAAACAAACAAACAAATTATTAAACTACTAAAAATTGATGTGACTGTGAAGGAGACATTGGCTTTGTCATTGCCTGTAGGTCTGCCTCTGATTTGAGTACGAAACCCGTATTTTTTAATGGAACGATTTTTTCGAACAGTCTTCCTCACTACAAGTGTAGTATTTCAATTTCTGCATTATTCACAGGCAGCTTTAAAAAGTGTGTGCCCATGTTGTCTGTGACCTCTGTAACAATGGAAGCCTGTAAACAAAAAGACTTTTACTAAGTGGTGGTGTTGCCTTTCCACTCTATTCATACCTTCTATGTCCTTCTCAAATGAGACTTTTGTCTCTATTTATATAATCCCCTTCTTTATGGTGTCAGAAGGTCTGGGTGATTTCTAGTTTTGACCCCCTTTCTTCTAATCAACACTATTTACCCTTTACCCATAATACCAATATATCTAAAAATTCTGTCTACTTCAGTTTAATCCCATTTCAGCAGGCTTTAGTTGACAAAGACTTCTAATTTAGTAAATAAGGAAACCTCAAATTTATCAAGTAGGAAAGCTACATTCTTATCAATTAATCATCTTCACCTGACGTTGGTGGATCTTCTTTAAACCAACATATCATTTGTGGCTTCCTAATTTGTTGCTCCAGATTCCCATTCAGTTGAATTTTGTTTTGTTTTGTTTTGTTGCTCAGTACCCATGCAAAACAAACAAAACTAGCAAAGTATATTTTTCCTTTGCGTGCAGGAGTCTGTATAGTGTAAAATTAACTTCTATTCATCAGTTGCCAGTGTTGATACAAGAGTATGTAATTCTTAAGCTTACTAACTAGTGCTCCAGTGTTCCACTTCATTGACTGAAATAGAAAGTTGTTGACTATTGTAATTCAGAATCAATCTGAAAAACACTTATACACGTAAATAGTTTAACACGTGTGGATAATTATATCACATGCCTTCTAACACCAAATCTGAGTCTGATACTTAAATTACTGTTTAACTTTCTTAAAAAAAAATTTTTAACTCTGGTCACTTAGCTGTGAATTCTAATAGCTTATTGGATATTATAAGAAAAGGATACAGTCTGTGCTACTGTTTATATCTGCATAGAAATATATGCTTCTAAACTGGAGAGTATGAAGTTCAACCCATTTAAAGTGCCTACATTACATGCTAAAGTGTATGTTTATAAAAAAAATATAATTATCTATGTTCTAGTTGGATGACTAATGGGAAATGTAATAATATTTTATTTTATCAAATGTATTCTTTAATTATTCTTACAGTGAATCAATCTGACGCAGCAAAAAGACAGGGAGAATGGAATAGAGTGACACATAGAATTAATTTTGCACTCTAGAGTTCTCCATAACGACACACAGTTCAAAACTCATTACGGTTCCTCTATAACCAAACATTTGATGTACTGATCAGTGTCAAGAGTGGATGGACAGGAGAGCCTCAAAATGAGACTGTAAAGCTTTGATGGTGCCAGCTGCTCTCTAACCTTGGCTTAGAGGTGGATTAAAACAAACGAAAAGAGAAAACTAAAAAAGCAAGAAAGCAGGACACCTGAAAATATCGTTTCCTCCAGAAAATAGCTTTCTTCTTTCAGTTGCTGATGTCTTATTTATTCTCAATAAATAAAAACATCAGAGTGCTCCCATAGCTACCAGCTATGGGTTCCCCAATGTAAAGTGAAAATTGCTTTATTGTCTTAAATAAATTATTTCCTTCTAATTCTTAGTAGTAGTAGTAATAGCAGTAGAAGCAGCAGTGTTTTTATAAGGAAAAAAAAAAACCAAACCAAAACATGAAAAAGATATATAAACCCTTTTTCTTCCTACAAGATTTTTGGACTTCTAATTGTTCATTCATAGCAGACTTCATAGAAACCAAACACAGAAATTGAAGTATTTCTCTAAAAGAACAGCATAAGCATATATTGCTCATGAACCAGGGAGATTTATTTTTCGTAACATAAACATTTGGGAAGAAGCCATAGAAGCATGGGAAATAATCGTATTAACATAAAAAAGAAATTTCTAACTAAAATATGCTGTGGTTTTTGATTTAGAATGCTAGTTACTATTTAAGTGCTACTGTCCCTTGAAACCATGTTTTTTAAAACCAAAGACATCCATTGGTGGATAATTCTCCTTTTGGAAAATCTCATTAAATTTTTCATGTTAAACATTAATGTCAAAGGTTAAGAAAACACCCCATGAACTGGGTAAGTTATATATTCGAGTATTGTTCTTTAAATTATTAATTTATGTTCATATTGAAAGCAGCTAGATCTTTCCAGCTCTTTGTTTCACAGTTTGGTAGAAATATCACATATTAACACAGTTAGGCAGAATCAAATGAAGTTTAATGAAGAATAAAAGAATCCAAACAAAAGAATCCAAAGAACTAAAATACCCATATATTTCTATATTGCTTCAACTTTCTTTGTCCCTGCACCATGGAATTTGGCTGGAAGTACCAAGCGATTGAACTGTTCTCACTTTCGTTCAGTGTGACTCTTTTACTGTAAAAGAAAGTTTTCAGTAAAAGTTACACCACATGGGGACATGCTCCCCTGGATCCTGCCTTTAGCCACTGTCAAGTTCAACAGTACCTACTGGTGGTTCTGGACACACACATTTACAAATGTGACTTGTCTTCACCAGGCAAGCATACCATCTGCACAATACCTTTGCAAGATCCTCTTCACAGGAGATTAGAGGAATACAGGGCCTTGACCAGAGTATGCTGTTTTTCCACTAGCCCCAGTTAACAAACAATTGCTTGAGCAACTGTTTCAACAGTAATTGTGAATTCAAAACATCTGTTATAAGGACCTTATCACAATTTCGTTGCCCTGAAATTTGAAGGGTATTCGATACCATCCCTGGCATTTAAGTAGGCAGTTTTTCCAGAACAAGAGTTTGCAGGCAGCTGAGTCCAGCCTCATAGTTCACATACAGTGCTTTTAACTAAGTTGCTGCCTCTCACCTTGAACTGACATTACATATCACCCACCACTATCTGTCAGAAATTATATCAGTATTTGTAGCAGCTGTAGCACCTCCTGGATGAAAAGTCTGAATTTTTACCTTTAAAATGTCAATCCTTCTGCACTGCTAGCATTCACAGGCCTGTTTATCAGTTTGTTCTCAATTGCCCTGGAGATTCGTTCAGAATAAATGAAGCAAGTAGGACAATTTACAAGGAATAAGGTGTAGCCAAAGAAATTTGCAGGTTTCACTCCACTGACCATTTCTCTCAGAGATCCTTCCTGCAGTGATAGCACTTTACAGTGATGTACCACTTAGATCTTGTGTGCAGGGGACTGATAAAGTTTTCGTAACATACCTTCTCTGCTGAGATTTGAAGGTGTCAGAGTTTCTCCACCAAAGAGACCACAAAAAGACAAGATCAAAAGAATGGCATGGTCATTGCAGTTCATGCTCTCTCCAACAGTGACTGCACTATACACAGTCCATGGTGCAAACTAAGAAATAGTTCTAATCATCAGTGAAGACATTTAAGATACCTGACTCCATCTCTAGAAAGCAAAGGTGCAAGGGAATGTCTAGGACGTGGTGCTCTGTGACCCACAGAAAATTTCTAGGTGAGTTTGAGAGACTCAATTTCCTTACTGCCCCTGAAAGAGTTTCCTTCAGATAACGCCAATATGCCTATCTGATGTTTTGCTCTCAGATTGTATTGCACGTTTCTGAATGTGCATGTCTAGCAATTTGGATGTAATACTGAACAAATTGCAGACTGACTTGGCCTGGTTCTAATCATTGCCATAATGTTTGTGATCTGTTCACAAAAGGGTGATGCAAATTATCATCACAACCTTAACATCAGTGATCAACTACTTACTGATGATTTGGAAGTCACCATTTCCATTTCTCTGATACCAGTTCTTATACCTAATTTATGTTAGTCTTACAAAATAGATGAAACATTTGCTTACTTTGTGGCATAGCTAGTAGAACAAATACTGTCTTTTAGTGTGCAAAATAAGTTGCTGGGCCTCTTATTTGTTGAAGAATAAAACACCTCATAAGAACACAGAAGTCCTCTTAACAACGGCTGCTATGGCACCACGTTTTGGGGCTCCCACAAAGACTGAAATATAGAGGTGGCTGATAACAAGAAGTGAAAAATTTTAACTACAAATCACTTCTGATATTAACAATATGTAGTCCATGCCTGGTGTAAGGGCTTTTAGCGTGTGTCTGAAGGTAGCAATATTCAGACAGATTCTTTTGCTCTCTCTCTCAACTTGCTGTATGTACTGAGGGAAGACCATAGAAGCTCTTCCCCGACTCAGCAATTAGTACCCTACTCCACAGCTGGACACAAGGCAAATAAATACTGAGTCAAAAGGGCTGTCTGCCATGGCAGCTGTAAACACAGTCCTTCTCATCTGGGGCAAAAAACTTCGGCACAGGAAGCTTCTGTTTCCACTGTGTCCTTTGTGTCTCCTCTCTCACGGAAGAGGAACAGAGCCTCTGAAACTGACAATCCAGTACGTACTGAAAGAACAGCATTTACCAAAGATGGGAAAGCAAAAGCCTTTCCTTTGATCTACAATCCATGCTCTGCTCTTCCTCTGCACTGTTCATACATGTGCACCACATTAAAAAAAACTACATCTAGAATAAATTCTGATCTGTTGTTCATATGTGTGACTATAGGCGTGATCACCCAAAAGAATGAGCAGGTGCGACACATTCATTGAATTCATTCATTGAATTCACAGAATTTTTATTCAGTGGCTCCACTGACCCTTTGCTTCCAAAATTTTTGCAAAGTCCTTATGGCTTTGTGACTACATTGCTATGAGATTTTAAGGTTACTTAGAAGTGGGATGCTCACAGGCAAAAAGCAGCCTGTTTTCTGTCTGTCTCTTTAACACAGGGGAAATAGTGATGAACTTGCACACTAGCACATTGTCCTCCATCAGAGCTGGAATCATTAGGGAACAGTTGCACATTGTAAATGTTTTCTATCAGTAGGCACCTATGACTACAATCATTCATCCTAAACCGCAGATTTATGATTAGGTATTATAATGCAAACTGTGACTGAAATTTGATTTTGCTGTTGCAGAAACAGAGGGAAAAATGGATTTTCTAAGGCAGACTGATAATTAAACTTGGGAGCACTAGTATAACAGCTGAATGTAATGGATAAGTAGTTGATATCCTGCAATTATGTATTAGAGTATTAGTGATCTCAGAAACGGTTTGCTCTTCCATCAATGAATTCATCTGGATCATTGAATAAAAAAAAGATCTAATTTCATTATAAGTCTTGGGGGCTATTGTATGATGTCTGCCTTTAGTTCTGTGTTAACAGCCTACATAATTTTCCTCACTTTCTCAAATGAGAACTGATTTAAGAGGAGCTTTTCAACGTTTACATAAGCACACCTAATATGCTTCAAAGCACGTTAAGTAGATAAACTCAGTCGTGTTCAATATACAATATATCAGTATAAAAGTACATGTGAAAAATAATGTACTTTCAAAAAAGGGGTTGTGCTGCTCCAGAGTAATTGTTAACCCATGTTTCTGGGCATTTTACTGACACAAAGGTATTTTTGTTCCACTAAAAGAGGAAGGCAACTTATTTAACAGTAGAATCCTCTTGGCAAAGTAAAAATTTCTGTAAAAGATTTTGAAAGGAAATGTACATATTTCCCAATTCAAAGTATATATCTAGAGATAGGAGAAACAAAATTATAATTGTACCTAGATGGTGAATATGTAGATATATTTGGTATGTGTGATATTGATGTCTTTTTCATGCACAGACATGCACCTGAAAAAATGATGATTCAGAAACAGAAGAAAACATTCATTTGTCAGTAGGAAAAAATAAGAAGGTACTTTCTTGATTTTAAACAATTGAGAGAAGGAAAGGAAAAAAAAATGAAAACCAGCCCTTATTTTGTAAACCCTGACATTTTTAGCAAGCTAGGACTGAGACTCTTCTGTAATAGATTCCTAATTTGTTCATTTTACACTGTCTGAGTAACTAGATCAAAAAGCAGTGTCAAATGCCCAAAGCAATGTTTGTCAGCAATTATTTTTTGTTTCAAAGCATCTGAATAGAGGAAGGCTAGTACTTTATTTCCAAACAGACACAGGAAGGCTCTTGTTGGCAGCCCGCTGCTGCAGAATGAATACATGCCATGAGTATAGACCATTTGTCTGCTGATTACAGCAGACCCCGGGGGAGCTGATGTTAGCTCTCATTTTCACCTCTCTTTCTCACACAGTGTCTCCTTGCTGTGGCAGTCTTGCCTCCCCTCCTCCTCCTCGCCTTCATTCCTCACGGCTTTGATTCAATCTGACTTGGCAGTGGTATGTTTAAGACTGTTTTCCAAATTAAAATCAGGCTGAGATGTTTGAAATGTGTTGACTTGCCTTGAAGGTTAACACAGAGAAGGGGTAAAAAAAAAAAAAAAAAAAAGGAGAAGCTATTCTCATTTAGAATTCAGTACCAATCATAATGAATGTACTTGGTATTCATGTGAATCTCACATGTACTTCCCTAAGAGCGCTACTGTAATTTAACACTGGTACTAAAAATACTGAGGGTAAAGGGGTACTCAAAAGAAAATATCATGGATTAAAAGAAAAAGATATACCTTGTGTCTCTGCAGCAACTCTACAGTATTCTTGTTGTTTTTATACTTGATTTATGAGCTTTCTCTCCCATCCCCCACAAATTTCCGTAGCATTTTCCCAGAGAAAAGATGAGAAATATTCTTTTACTGTGCTAAATGCATAGCGTTATGATTCAGTACTCCCAAGGGCAATGGTGATGTATATGCTATCAAATTACATGGATTTTACACAACTATTTTCTCTGCTATCCAATAAGAAATGAGTACTTACTGCAGTAACCTTGCTTTACTCATACTACACTTTAGAGAGAGAGAGAACACTGCATCAAGAACATTCAGTAGCCTTCCATCTCATTTCCCCCCCCTAAAATATTTTAAAGAGGAAAATATGTATTACACTCCAGTAAGTAATTTTCTGAGATTCCTAATTAATTTTCAAAATAAGGTAAATGGCTATATCTCAGTGGCAATGAACTTCAGAAAAACACACTAGTGTTCTACACTACACTATTTGTTCTACACTACACTATTTGAGAATCATTTCTTCAGATGAAAATTTGAGTATTCTTCCACTTTTCTCTCCTTGTGTACACCCTTATACTACTTGGCAGTTTTGTTCTTTTTCATTAGATTGTTGTTGCTGGAGCAACAAAATTAATAAGAGCTTTTAAGGTTTAATTGTAGAAAAATCTAATTACATTCCCTCATTTCTCTTTTAATCGTTCCAGAGTCAAAGGGAGTGTCCCTGTATTCCAGTGATTCACATTCTTGCAACTTGGATCATCTAAAGCCTTATCAGAGAACTCTACTTTTGTACCCTAAAAACAGGAGTTGGTTCAATTTCTCAGGGAAACAAATTAGTCACAAATAGCTAAAGTGGAATAGATGCCGAGATATGAGAGACTAAGGAAGGGTACGATGTAAACTGGTTTTGGTGTTGAAAGTAGTATTTCAGCTTTCAACTTTGAAAAATTTTCATGTTTCTGGGAGAAGAGCTTAGAAATTACACCCTCTCTGTCTGCTTCAATTATGCTTGAAAAACATGCAGAGAGCCTGATATTTAAGACTTAGGGAACCCATTTAGTTCCCATTAAAAAAGTCCCTAATTCCCTCTCTATTTGGAGAAAAAGTGCTGGACATCTTGGAAACTCCTTGATAGATAATCTGTCCAATTAAGCAACTTGGGAGCTTAAGCTGGTTACAGCAGCCCTATTTCTGACATTTTCTAGAAACATGTCTCTCCTCTGATTTGTACAGATGTCTTGTTAGCAAAGCAGCCTCATTAGGGACCTACATAATGCTTGGATACACAAGACCAGAACACTGAATTCTAGACTTGTGATCAAAATAGGGAATGCTTTAAATTGTTGACTATTTCAGTAATCATCAGTATAGGCATGAGAGGAGATGAAATGTCATGTCATAATATATATTCTGCTCTGCATAATGCCTGTTGGATTTGGCCAAATAAGTTATTTACATTGCATGGAGGAACAGTCAGGGGTATAATCTTTGTTAGAGACTTTATCCACTCTATATCTGCAAGGATTTAATATACACTAGCCAATACTTTAGATAATTTCAGGTTTTTTCTTTTATTTTCATGGAAATCTGTTATAAAATACAACATAATGATAGCCAATCTTCTTGTGGTGACTTGGGGAATAGATCTTGATTTAGAACAAATTATTTTTTCAGCCTGATTTTACAAGCCTACACTGTATTTTAGCAGCCACTGAAGTTGATGGGAGGTTGATATAGTTTTCCTAGTAGACATCTAACAAAAGGGTATGAGGAAAGGTGAAATAGTTGGAAGTGAAATAGACCCCCACATCATGAACAAGGGATAGAGCAATAAGTTACTCTCTCAGTAGCTCCTTTTGACTTAAAGCAAACTGAAGTGATGGGACTAAGGAGGTAGTGAAAGTGTTGTGTAAAAACCTGGTTTCACATATTTTTTTTCAGAGTGGAAGGTTTGATGAGTGCAACACAGGAGCTGAGTGAGCAGAGATCATTATACATGGAAAAATACAGGCCTCCTGATAAAGGTCTGCTTGCCCTTTACTGAAGTCTTTCAAATATCCATGATCTGAACATATATAGCTGTCATTACTTTGTCTATGTAGACTTTGAAATTAAATTACTTTTCTGCTATGACTCTTGCACTATGAAATGGAATATTCCTTTGCAGACTATAGTATAAATGTTACTCCTTAATATATACAAAGATATATGTCATGAAAAGCATGTCAGCTGAAGTGTTAATAATGGGAGAGATATAATGAGAATTAATTGTTCACTTATAAACTTTTTTTTTTTTTTTTTAATCTAAAGGTTCTAATGAGGTTCTAATCATATCGGCATTTCTCCTAAGCTGCTGCCCATAAAAGCAGTACTCTCTTTTCCATGTCCTCCACATCGTCTCATCAAGTAACTTTCAAGACAGCACTTTCTGTACTGTGATTTTTTGTAGAGGTATGTGACAAGCAAGAGTGTTTTTAGGTAGCAAAAAGGGACTTGGCAAGTGCTGAAGCTGGCACTGCCAAGTGACAGAAATGTCCCCAGGAACACAATTGCAGGGAGACAGCTTATGTTCTATTTTCAGATAACAATAAATGTCTTCCTCACATATAAAGTGTTATCAGCACACTCTTTCCTTGCCTTTCTTGTGGAAAATATTCTGCATTTGTTCACTTACTATACTTATGAGACTGTGAACAAAATCTCAGTTTTTAAGAATTTTTAGAGCACGGGTTTAAAAGAAGCAAAGCAAAAGGGTTTATTGGCCAAGCTGCATGCATGCAGGGTGCCTCGCCTCAGTGCTGCCACCGGGGAGCACACTGAGGAGGGGAGGGGTTGTTACATTTATACTCTTCGCGCCACGACCCCCCTTCCCTTCCCGGGAGCTCAGCCCCCTTCTGTGTCCATCTTGATGTTTTCAACAGCCGATTGGATGTTGCTGTGTCTTCTTTTTCTTCCTCTCTTTCTTTGGGCAATTTCTTGCTGCACAATTAGTGCTGATTAGTGCAGCCGGCCACCCTATCGGTCCCTGTCCCCGGCCGCGTTCCCTGGCAACAGCCCCCTTGCTGAGGCTGGTGCTTTACAATCTTCCCGCCAGTTTCGCCTAGCCTATCCCTGTGGAGGAAAAACCCTTCCAGAAAATTCAATTATGAACCATTAACACAGAACCCCCTTATTAATTTTAACAACTAATACATAACTTCATCATTAACTTTAACCTTTAATAACCTGTCACAATGAACCCCCTCCACCCATTTCTCACAAGACTTCTCCATGGACACCCCCTTGTTATGAGGGAGAAGCTTGTGTGCCCTTATGAGGTTGTGAGCTATACTGACAGTGGTTTATGCCTCCAGCAGGGTCTCCCATGCTGGTCAGGTCTCAACTGAAGGGTCAGACAAAGTGTGTCCTCAGGGAGGATGGGCTCGTCAGCCGCCCGGCAACCATCCTAGGAGAAGGACAACTCTTAACTCCAAACCCCGCCAGATGGAGCTCGCTTAGCCCTGTAAGGCCATCCATCTAAGAGAAGGATACTCTAACCAAACCTACATCCTGAGGACCTCACTGTCACTGTCCAAGCTTGCTAGGCCCTGGCAGATGAACCTCAGGAGTAAAGGGTGGGGCCAGTTCTGCGCACACTGTGCCTCACCTAAAAAATCCACTGTGCAGGCTTGAGGGATCAGCCATCAGCGCGCTTGCAGCAAGCGTGGGTAAAACCCTCCCAAATCTTCGTACACAAAGTCTAGCCATGATACTTATGAGATCTGTTATAGTTTTCTGAGATAACCTTTACTGAGGAATTACAATGTGTTAAAACATGCCAGCTTGAATACCTTATATAAAGTTATAATATAATACTTTACCCTACATTACTCTTTCAAATTAGTCCAAAACCTTACTTCAGGTGCAGGAAGATACAGAAGACAGTATCTACCTAGTTACTCTGAATTAAATAGATTCTAAAAGAAAAGAAGAAAAGACTTGGCTACTGAGATAGATATTAAAATTTTTGAGCTCCACTGGAAGTTTTCAGTCCTGATAGATTATATGTTTGATTTAATGAAATTTGGGTGAGAAAAGAGAATGCAATTCTAAAAGTAAATCAATAAGAAAATAATTTGCTAATTAAAATGATGTAAAGGGGGCTACTTGACCCTACAGACATATATTACAATGTCTCAACTCAGACATTAGTTGAGACATATACTCAACTAATTATTTATAATCAGGGATCTGAGTAGGAATATTCTCAGATTTGGACTAATATGAATTATGTAGGATTGTAACACAGTTATGAGAAGAGAATTATGCATTTCATGGTACTGAAAGACTTTAGTTCTAATATTCACTTCCCCTGTATGTCCATACAAATCTGCTCTTCAATGGTATAACTGGTCCATGAAGTCTCAAGCCAGCAAAGATCTAATTATTTGCTCTGCTTTGGGCCTTCCAACTGCCTTTTGGACTTCATCAGATCTCTCTTATTTCAAAACGTGCATGAGTTTAACACATTCATGAATCAGAGCCTTAGTAAGAAGTAGCAATTTTTCTTCCAGTGTAGCCTTGTTAAATTTTAAAGATCAAATTAGTAGTGTGAACAACCAGACGCTCATTCTGTTCTCCAGAACAGAACTGTTGCAATCTGACTTGGAACCCTGGGTTCAGGTGTCTTGGCCTTTATTTGTCACTTTACAAAGCAACAGCACCCAATAATAAGCACTACTGTGTTAAAACATGTATCTTTGGAAAGCAACATCTGACTGCCAGAGCAGTGTCAGTATGCTTGGTTTATGAAGTTTAAAAACGTCATTGATAAAGAAAACGCGCTGCTTTATTTTTTATAGAGAGTAATTCTAGATTTCAGGTCCTTAGCCAACTTTTTCCTGAATATCCTGCTTGGCAGACAGGTAAATACATCTGAAAACTCACCATAATACTTGTCTTGGTGCAGTATGTGTTATTCTTTAGTTTTGACCAAAGGAAAAACTGCCTTATCCCAGAACAGGTATAGTTTTATATATGTGTGTGTCCCTAAGAGAAAAATAAATACAAAATGTAATTTTAAGATTGTATGTTTCAGTCTCTCACATAATAAAACCTGAAAGAATGATTTTCACAAACCCACTTTGTATCTGTAAATCTCTAAATTATTTAAAACACATGATTCTCAGTTTTAGTTTTATTAATCAAGAAAAGATGTCAGATTCTTTAAGGAATCAGGGCTACAAGGGTACTGTTAGAAAATTCAACATATTCCAGAAAAATTTTTAACAAAAATTGTTACTGAGATACCTTTAATATCATATTCCTTCTCTATTGACAACATAAATTACTTGGTGATTTACAAATGACCTGTTTTAATCCATCTTTCTTTTAAGCCTCAACATAATACACACAAAACCCAGTATAAATATGAATCATCTATGTTAATTCGTTGCTACTTTTAGTGTACTATTTAGTTATTTCATTCTATGCACAAGAGTGAATTTATTAGTCTTCATAAAAACAATAGATTTTAAGAAAGAAAAATGTTGTTGGGGAATACAGTTTTTGGTCCAGAAATCTTGGACAAACAGAAGAGACTCAGCCTTCAGCAAAGGAGACTCAGCCTTGAGCAAAGGATTTGACATCATACTTGAGTTTCCAGGAAAGAGGTCTGCAAGAGCAGGGTCTGACACCCTGTAATATTTACTATCTGTTTTAAAGATCTGAAAGTCTGTGCTGAATCAGAGATAGAAATGTTAAAGTAATTACCCTGGAAAGTCAATTTAGTGAATGCCCAATATGTGAAAGCATTATTTCTGTAATCTTTTCTATTGCCCAATTTATCATTTTTATTGTTCATTTACCTATATTATATAGTTCTGGTATGAATTATATTCTCTAATATTCGTTTTTCTTCAATATGACTTGTTAGATAGTTAGTGAAAAGATCCTCTTCAAAGAGAGACCTTTGTACTTGAGAAAACTTTGAAATACAACTAAACATTAATCCATTCCTGTCTCATGTTTTTGGATACATTCCCATGCTTCTGACCATAATTATCAGAAATATTTGTTTGGAAATGGCATTTAATCTCTACTATTTCTTTTTAATTGTTCATTTCATTTGAAAGCTTGGCTATATTCCTGTATTTGTGATTTCCAATATCCAGTCTCAGATCTTGATTCTGCAAAAATTATTTTCATCCAAAACTTTATTCACATGAGTAATTCCTCAGAAGCTTAGATGAAATGCAATGAGATGTGTGATAATGCACACAAAAAGGAATGATGACATCTAGTCCTAATACAGTGGATTCTTGTGTTAGAAATACAGTATTTTTTTCCTAAATTCAGACATAAACTGACTTAGTTGATGGAGAAAATAAGCCTTATTAAGACTACAGGAAATAGCAAAGGAAACCTATCTCTCAGTGTGTTTTGATTCAGAAATTATATTTGGAAGATGATTGCTGTAAGAGCTTGTAGGAAACTTGGATTTTTGTGATCGACTGAGTTTATAATGTTATGTTATACTCTCTCTAGTATAAAAATGACCACCTAAGAAGCCTTGAACTGAAATAATTAAATTTACGGTAGACATTGTAGTAAAGGGGAACATACTTCTTCATATTTATGTTTTAAGAGTTTACCCATCTAGTCAGTCTGAAACAGATTGATGAGTAAATGCAAAGAAGAAAGTAGACAAAGTGCAACTTCTAAGACAGTGTTGGAAAATAAAATTAAGTGAAATAGAATACTAGTGAAACAACAACCAGAAGAAAACGAAGGGGGAAAAAAATAAAGATGGCAAATATTTTGATATCCTTGGTATTCCTTTGCTCACATGGAATGGCTGAAGCATGACCAGACATTGACCTTATGATAACTGGCATAACCTTGATCTTGCAGAAGGAAATCAGTGCTGACTTAAAACTACTCTGTATCCCAGTGGTGCAACTTCTTTCCATGACATCTGCAAGGAAATAAGAGATTAATCAGCACCCAATCAGAGAATTAGGGACTATCTGGCACATTCTTAGCGGGGGAGAGAGATTAGATCTTATTTCTATTAGCTAATACTGGCAATTTTAAGGCCAGGTTGCAGGCACCAAGACTGACTGCAGTTTCTGAGACTGTGTGAGGAGGTAGGTTTTAATACAATGAAGAGCATACAGTGCACTTAATGAGATGAAAGGAACAATTTTGTATAGATTTGCACAATTGCTGACTTTGGCATTTTTTGGAAAGATGAATTAACTTGACTCAAAACCCAGGCCAAAATTACCTTTATAAGAGTGTATCATGGTCAGTGAAATATTGTTGCTGTGAAAATACATGAAGACCAACCTCTCCCTGTTGTTGCAGCTATGGGAAGTGTGGGGTGATAACCCTAATAAGTTCTTGATGGGTCACGGGAAACATCTCAGCCCCTGGAAGGGTGTTCCCAGGAACCTTTGTCAGATGTAAATGGGCTACACAAAAAGGGACAACGAATCCCGGTGGCTTGCCGAATGGCACCCAACAACAGATTGACAAAAGGATGGAATGTTATGGACATAGCATCGCCTTTCCTCCCTATCCTCAGGCAGCACAGGAAGCCGACCCTTTAGGCCCATGTCATCTGGCTATCACTCCTAAAATACTTATTGACTATAGTCCCTCAAACTACCAGAGGGGAAAAAAAGGTATAAAAAGAGATTGGACATGAGCAAAACTCGGGGGGGGGTGGGGGGAGAAAGGACCACCATCTCTGTGGGGATAACCATCAAGCTGCCCTGTTTCCTCCCACGCCTTTGGGTAATGAAGGAGTGAGCTGTCTTTTACTCTCTTTTTCCTCCTGTATCTTATACCTTCCTTTATATCCTTATACCCTAGGCTATGATTCCTTCTGCCTTTCCACCTTTACCTCATAGCTACCTTTTTAAACTAATTTTACCTGCCTAATACCTTTATTTCATACACATGATGACTTATATCTCATAACTCATTAGAACTTTATATTGGTTGTTGTGTCCTTTAAGGCGTATAATTCCTTTTAACATGTTTGTTAGTGGGAAGTGGCTATCTTTGTGCCACAGAGTGTTGTGTGCATTGGTCTTGGTGCTATGGGTTACCGAATGGGTTTAGCTTGTTGTTTTAGGTTGTTGTCCTACTGATTAGTAGTTTTCTGTTGTTAAGTATTGGTGAGAGGAGGATGTTATTTGATGCTGTACTGAGTCTTAGGTTGATGTGCTGTCTCTCAAATATGTTCTGTGCTGGTTTCTTTTGGGGTCTTTGTTATTGATTAAATACAATCATGCATGCAGCTAACGTTATCACTGATAACATGAAACCCACAATAATTATCACACCCTTGTATTAATAAAAATAATTTCAGGAAGTGCTGGAGTTATTCCAGTTTGTCTCTGGTGCTGGCAGCAATATAATTTTTAAGAGAACCCGATGGAAAAGAATCTCTCTTGCTATTAAATGTAGTTCTTGTTGGAGTATCAAAGTTTCTGTTAAGCCAGTGAATCTGTCTTAGCAAAGTGTCCCTTTCAGGTGGGATGCAGACAGACTGTTGTATGCCAAAAATCTTTGATATTCTGTGACGCTTATAACAAATAAAATATTTTATTGCAAGTAGGAGAAGGATAAGAAATCTTTGCATTTCTGCCTTTCTTCCCCTTTTAACATGACAGCAAGGTTTAAGCCCTGTTTCTGTGCTACAAATACATGACATCCTCATGTAACTCACATGCAAAAAAAGGCAAAATTTAAACCTTAAAAAGACTGGTCCTTCCGTTAAATATTCTACTGGGTCACAATCCAGAAATATGAAAAACTCATTCACATGCATAAAGGAGAAAAAAAGGTTTAGCAGGAACTGGTTTACAGTCCTAGTGAACTCCTGTAGGGCTAATGAGTCAAGAAATACAACTTGAATGGAAACATATGATAATCACATGATTATATTTTTTGATACATTGCATAGTGCTTATGTATAAAAATAAAAATACATTTAGAGCTTAGGCTGTCCTTTATTGTATCAAATGAAATTGGATTTAATACCTAGTTGTGTGTCATGCAGATCAGATCCATTTGTACAAGACTGTACAGTGTGGAGCTGGTTCAAATGAATGAATAGCTTTCTCATTACTTCACCCTATTCTGCTGTCTCTTTTCCTGTCCTTTGTAATGTAATGGAGGACAGCTGTGGCAGTGAAGTGAATATTAACTAACCCCAGCGTCTCAGCAGATTGTGACTTAATCCCTGCAAATACCACTAAAATCAAAATTTAATTACCGTCAGCACAGCTCTGTTAATGCCTAAAAAATATTTAACAATTAGTGGTTGGCTTAATTAAGCAAACTGCCTTTCACAAAGCAACCTGAAAAGTTTTTTCCTGCATTTTATCCCTCAGACTAATTAGTCTGATGTAAGCTTACAGCACTTCATTTACTGTTACTGAGTCTGCTATGCTACTGATCTAGTTTCCTGGACTTAACAGCCTTTAATGGAGGAGACATTTTTAAAAGAAAAAATATAAAGATTCATTTAGCAGTACTACCCATCAATAATTAAAAAATGTTTTCTAGTAAAACAGGAAGCTTCATAGTTATTCACTCACATGGATTTAAATAGATAAAGTTGTCTTAGCTATAATAATCTTATTTACAGGGATTCAGTATGTGTTGAATAGCATGCAAACTAAGTATGGCCATGCCTGTCAGAAGACAATGCCTTGCACATCCATAAAAAGATGATTATATCTAAGTTTAGTGAAACAACTTTGTCTTGAGTGGCCTGATTCAGGTATTCGTTTTGAAAATTTCTGTAAAAATGTGTGAACTACAAAGTAAAAGGCTATTCATAGTTAACTTTAACAATTAAGTCTTGTTCTTTCAATTTACATTACATTGGTTTGATCTTGCTTGTTTGTGTTGTTATGGTACAAGATCCATTACTCTTGCGTCTGTGGAATTTACTAAAGTTGCACTTTCGAATACCTAAGATTACAAATAGAGTCTCTTTGCTTTCTGAAAATGAAAGCATTGAAAGGAATTATTGTGAAATGTGTTTTAAATTCCATCTGGTATCCCATAAAAAAGTACTATTCAGCAGTTGAAAGAGCAAGATACAGCACCTCAATATTTGAAATATTTATTTGATGACACTTTTCTCCACATAGAAATGGCTAGCATAGATTCATTTAACAGTGTATCAGATATCTGCCTGAGCATAGTTAAGTACAAACATATTCAATTTTTCAAGATAAACTTCCTATTATTTATGTCTATATCTAATGGGTACAAAATTAATCCATACATTTATGAAGTGTATAAATATGTTCAGGGGAATGGGTACAAACAGTCTAACAAGAAAGGGTGAATTCCTCTAATAACTACCATGGTCTACACAGAGAACACATTTTTAAATCTTTTTAATCCTATTTACAGTTCATACAACCTGAAGCAACACCTGGTAATTGATAGCATTTGGTTTGAATCTATTCCCAAACCTTTTGAAAAAATTTTGTCATGTACTTAAGTATGTCACACTCAAATTATTTAGAAAAGTAGGACTGCAGATTTACTTCTGAACTAGCTAGATAGCAAATAGAACATATCCAAGAAATGAAATTGCCTTCATCCAAGTATACAAAACAAAAATACAAAACTAATTAAGACTATTTTAAATCAGAATGTTTTATCCCTTTCACATGCCTGTCTATCTTTGAGATTTACAGGAACATGGCCTTGCTGTCTTCTTTCTTCAAAAGATATGTATTGTGCAGTATAGCTGGGTTATTTGTTGCAATCTAATACAGGCATTTGGCTCCACACTTCTTCAGTATTTCTTCAGTTTGGAAACAAGGATGTTTCAATAAAAGCTGTGGTTTGTGCCAAAGACAAAATAAATAAAAATTAAATCATGAGAAAGGTAATCTCTGAAAGGGAAGTAAGCACAGTTTGGTACAATTCAAGATGACTGGCAAACTTTGCTTCTGGGCTTGTGGTAGATTGAGAATGGAGATTAAATTACACTGCATAATACTGGAGAGGTTGTTCATTCAAGTCATGGCTTGAATACTGAATGTTGGCTGAAAAATACAGAGAAGCACCTGACAACTGTGCAAGCCCCTTCCTGGAAATAATTTAACTTGTTATGAGGGAGGAAAGAAACCAAACTACATTGCAAAACCGAAAGAAGTGCAAAATTTTTTTAACTATCATAAAAAAATATGTTTTCAAATGCTTGGTGTGACATTAGGTGGACTTCAAATGGTTCTGCCTGTATCATCATGTCAGCTATTTCCCTATGAATGTACACTCTCATTACTGCTAAGTGAATGCTCTTTCACCATCAAAATTCATTCTTTCAGTACATTTGCTTGTTGAAGAATGCATAAAAGTTCTTAATGATACAAATAATCGACTTATAATGGTCCATTATATATATTTTCCCCAAAAGATATGCTGTTGTCATTGCTGTTGCTGTTGTTGTTGATTTTAGTTTTGTTTGTTTGGGGTTTTTTTTTGTTTGTTTTGTGTTTGGTTTTTTTTTTTTTTGTTTGGTTTGGATTTTTTTTGTGAAAAGAATTAAGAATTTCTTAATGATGTAATATACTGAAGTGGCCTTTGAAATTTAGTGTACACAAGCAATGCATTAAAAAAAGAAGCAAAATTTAATGAAATTTTATTAATCTCAGATCCACTGCCACAATTCTTACAAGCTATTTTCGGAGCTGCTTTCCCCGGTTTTCCCCAAAAAATCATGGTAAAAGCCCTACGCTTTACCTTCTATTAGGAAACACATGTGTAAATCTCTGGATTAGAGTTTAGAAGGAAGTTCATGAAGTAGGATTTTTTTCTGCTTTTCCATCTCAAACTGTAGCTATTACAAAGCTTACATTGCTCAGGACAAATAAACTTTATTGTTTCTGTGCATACATATGTTCACATGTGTAAAATGCTTAAAGACAAAATCCCTTATTCTGTAGCACTCATGGTACTCTTGCTGAATTTAAAAGGAAGTATGTATGTATGTGTTAGGAAAAATAGTCACTCTTTCTTATGCTCACTGGGGTATTTATTCAAAGTGTAGGTCCTGAAGCACAATTTGTGTAAGTTAGCATAACTCTATTTACTCATTACACTAAAATATAAAGCAGAGAAACTCTATTAATGTGTTGGAACACTTTCATACAGATACCCATAAATAGCTCTTTCCTGACCTCTATGGAAAAAGTAGAACCCAGAAAAGGAGGAAAGCATGAAAGCTTCACAGGGGTTAAACAGTGGTGCATTGGAATCCATCTAGATTGAGCCGTGTAAGGCTCATGAGGATCCTTCGAGGATGGGATTGCTTTGATATGCAGGATGTGTCTGGACAAATTTTCAGACTTGTAGTGCTACAGTTTCTGTTGTGATTGATGTGTATACATTCGCAGGTTGTATAACTGCTACTATATTTTAACTCTCAAACCTTCTTGCAGAATTATTTCACAAATGGGTAAAAGAGAGTCATATGAAACTTTAGATTTGATTTTAAATAAAGCAAACCAACTAACCTCCCTTTGTAATTATTTCCAATCTCCTTTCTTGCATTTCTTCCCCAACTGAATGAACACCCTAGCTCTTGATAAACTTGTAGGTTGAAGTCGTGAAAACTGCCACAATATAACAGCAATTCTCCACTTTTTTATCTTTTCAATTAATAATCAGCTCTAAATCCCACATTCCTTTTCTAAAGGGTATGAGGTCTTCTAAAATGCTACTGTAGTGACCAAAAAACCCTGCAAATATCTCTAACAGACCTGAAATAAGATAACACATGTTGAAAAAAATTAGCTCATCTCTGAAATGAATTTTGTTGCAGATTAATTTTGTTAGTTTTAGTTCTCCTTTTAATCCTGTTTTTTCTTGGTTTTCTGACATTTCCCAGTTGGCCAAGTGAGTCTTTGGCTCATGGGTATGTATACTAACACAAGTGCTTTAAGAAAAATTTTGCCAAGCTGGCAAATGTGTCTAAGTAATTCTAATGAATAATATTCTGAAATCTCATTAAAACAACCAATAAAAATCAATGATAGATATCATTTTTAGTGCATGCTTAGCACAAAGAAAGAGACCAAAGGAAGATAAAAAGTGTTGCAAAGCAAAAGAAAAGAAAAAATTGACAGAGTTCAAATGTCTTACATGGAGGTAGGTTGAAAAAACGATATATTTACACATTCACTTTGTATCTTTGTCCAATCATGCACTCTACAGATGTAATAAGAGGTTTTAATGACTTTTGCAAATCACTAAGTAGTAATTAGGAAAGCTTCCAAACCTCCTCAGCAAATTAATAGATCTTGGAAACTCATTGGAATTGGCCTACATTTACTTGCTGTGATCAGTTTTCACAAATATAGCAGGTTTTTGCAAATGGCACAAATTAGTTTAATATATAGCAGAATGAGTTTAATGCTAATGATGCCTTAGGATTTTTATGTATTTGTAGATTTTTATATAGCTGTATAGTTTCTCACACTTAAGTTAGCAGCTAACAGTTTCTAACAGTTTCTAACAGTTTGTGCCACATTCCTGAATTTCTGTTTAACTGTCTTTTCACTGGACAAGATAACAGCAAAGACGTTGTGTTTCAGACACATACACCTGGAGTGGAATAACAAAACATACTGTAGTCCAAACAAGAAAGAAGGTCCAGAACCTTTGGAGGTTCTCCAACAGGGCAGTTCTGAGCATGGTACCAGGGGCAAAACGTTCTTGGGTTGGATGTACCCATTAGCTGTGATAATTAAGTAGTGTTATAAATTTGTAAGAACCCTAGACTGGGTGTGTACCTACATACTTCATGCACCTGAAAGTTTTCATTAAAGAACTGCTCTCTATTTTCCCTATACTAATAATTTTTCAAAAGTTTTTCCCTGGATTTATAATACTATATTACAACAATATAGTATTAACAATACTACAACAATAGTATTATAAATCAGAAACATTAGAGTGGGTCATACTGAAAGCTTTTTCCATCATGCTTTGTATTTGTAAGCAGAGTCAAAATCACTTTTTTTTTCTCAAGTCTGGCAAGTTTGCAAAAGTCATTGTTCATTGATGTTTTTCTTGTTTTCTGGTGACAGTGTTACTAGTCAAAACTTTTGAGCTGCATAACTGAATCATTATCCATAATTTCTTGCACATTTTTTTCCTGTCGTTCAGGAGGACTCTGACAAATTATATCAATACAATGCTTACATTAGCTGGTATCATGCTACTGGCCTTTGTGACAATAATTTTCTTTACACATTTCTAAGTGGCTTATCAAGAAGATAGGGAGTAAACATTTATATATATATATATATACTTTGTGGCACGGATCAACCTTAAAAAATGTGTACTATGAACTAAGTTGTAGGAAAAAAATACCATAATCCTTGTGGAAAAAAACTTTTGAAGTGAATTCCTAGATAGCATCTGAAAATGCAGTGAAAATGTAAGTGGTAAAATATATGATTATGCTGGTGTTTAGAATGTCTTGTCTTATTACTATCAAAATTTTTAGGGGTCATAATATGGTGTTGATGACATGATTTGGGATAAAAATTTAAAATTTTAACACATTTTACCCTTAGCCAAAATTAACTTGGATGGTTTTAGGAGGGTGCAACTTCCTGGGATATGTTTCTGAAAGAGAAAATTAAGAAAAGTTATAACAGATTTAAAGCTTATTGTACCTAATTCTACTTCACCTGATCTCAGGAATGATTCAAAAACATATATTAGGTCCATGATGTTATGAAAAGGGATGACATGAATAATCCTAACTAATACAGTCTATTCAATTTCTGCTTGAATGAGAGCTGGACATTTAAAAAGTATAATTTGGCATATTTCATTGTTTTCTGAACTTTTTCAATTCTCCTCTAAGCAGAAGTATGGAAAAATTTAATAATAATATTCCAGTATAACAATGAAGTTTATTTTCAGAAATCAACAAATCTCCAAGTATAAAAAGTCCAGAATTTTTTTTGTGTAAATAAAGTATCAGAATTTATACATTTTCTCTCTTTGGTGCTTTGACAAATTTAGGATTATTGAAAAACCATAATTCAAGGGTCAAGTAAATAACACCTAGCATCATTTTTGCTTCTATTTTTTCTGACTTTCTGTAAAACCAGCTTTTTTATCTGTCATATTTGGTGATGCTACTTTTCAGTTACAAATCATCCTTTTTTAGTACTTTCAAGGCTAGAGTGAGAGCACAAACCTTACTAACAAAACTAAACTGCAAACTGTATCCGTTTTAGTTGCAGCTTGAGGGTGGTTGTATTTATAGATTCCAGTTTTTATTACTATGCAAGTGAAGCCAAATTATAACATGTTGGAACATAGAGCTCTAAACACATATGTGCATTCATGATGAAATGTGTACCTACACCTTACATTAAAGATGCTGCAATTTTTAGTTTTCATTCTGAAACTGCATTCATGCCATCTAAATGAAGCATTTTATCAATGAGATATGTTGCTGTCGTTTAGACTACTGCATCTGAGATCATTCTGTTTATGTAGCTCCCATCAAATGTGATTGTGCCATGGAACTGTTATGTAGGAAATGGCTGCCTTCAATGAGAGAGAAAACTTTGTGTTTCCAAACCACAGGGACCAAGACTGAAGCAGAGAAACAGGAAAGAAGAAGTTACAGAGACACATCCATTGCATTTGCACTTCACAGCTTCTGGATGTGAAAAACCGTGCATTAATAATGTAAAGGGGCAGAAGGCACTTTCATAAATCAAGACCTCAGAAGTTTTAGTCTCTGGGCAGAACAATGTAGCATCTTTTCCTCCACAAATTTCCTTGGTCTAAACCTTTCTAGGGTCAGGCTTTGAATGCATTATACATTGGTCTGACAAATTTCTCTAGCATATTGACATCGGGCAAGCTTCAATGAATGAAACATTTCATGAAATCAGGAGACTGACACTGACAGGGAGTATCAGAGTCTATGTGATCATAAGACAGAGATACAGACATCTGCCAATGAGGCCAAAGAATAGAAAAGAATTCTTCAATGTCAATGCCAAGAGCATTATGAGAAAGATGGACATCTAGACTCTGTAAATGTCAATCTATACTCATCACTGGAATGCATTCATGACTAGAGAGTAATTTGAATGCTGTGCAGTTGTCCTCCACACTAAAAAGCTCAATGGCAGAGGTAACAAATAGACCAAAGTCACCATGAATACCATTAACAAGTAATAAAAGCCATGAGGAATTTAGATTTGAATCACAAACATGAATCTGATTTAAATTCAGTCCCTATTTCACATGGGAAGCACTGTTATTTCCTTGTATGTTATTCTAACTGTCCTGTGTGTCAAGATATTTTGTAAGGTTTTTCATTGCCTGAAATTTGTTAACACACAACCAGCTGAAGGGTATGGAAATATAGTGCTGGAGGTATGCTGGAATCACAGAGACATTGAGTCTAGTGATCTGCAGCCACCTTTCTCAAAAGCTCTGTGAATGTTCATCTTGCTCACTTCCCACATGAAAAGGTTTTTCTTAACATGCTATTTAGATAATCAGAAACAATAAGCAAAAAAACCCTATGAAAGATCAACACCAAGAATGACCAGAATGTCTGGTAAATGAAATGAGAAAATAGCATTTTTTTAGGTCCCTAGAATAACCAAGAAACTCACAGATAAAATTCCCATGTGAGGCAGAAAGTAGGTGAAACCCTGTGTTTCAGAGAAAGTTGGAGAAAACCTGAAAGGCCAAACTAATTCTAATGAGAAAAGATTCTGTCTTGTCTTGAGGTGTTGCACAAGGCTTGAGACATTTTTAACAGTCTTAAGAGTACCAATACCCTCTCTCTGTCCAAGATCAATTAGTGATGCATACGAGCAAAAGCAAAAGAAACAACGAACTCCATATTGTGAAATGTGAGCTAGGTAGGGAGAAGATAGAGGTAGAGAAAGGGAAAATTACTTTTGGGCTTCTTTTTCTGCCACAGAGAACAAGAAAAATCTATAAATACATCTCAGAGACAATAATCTGCAATGAAGTTTCATTTTGAAATGCTTTAGGGACGCCAACAAATCTGTCCCTACAGTGGCAAGTAAGTGCAAAAATATCCTCAGAGGGATTTAAATGCCTTTCAGCACTCTCAGGACTTCCAGTTGCTGCACGGCAAAGGTGAGGAGTATCTCTGTTATATATGTGAGTCACATGCCTCTTATGTTGATAGTGTAGAGCAACTGAAGTGGTTTTAGGAACTTAGGTTGAACAATCTGATTTTTAAGCTGTACCAACACAGCCAAGAGATCACTGGTTTTATGGCATAGACTCATTTCTCTGCAACCTTCATAGTCTGTCTTGAAATTAATATGGTTTCAATTTCCTGTAGTAAAGGAAAGCAACCACGATTAGCAATATTTTCATTTCTAGCTCAAACATAGTTATGGAAACTTCATAACTGTTTACTGTACACTTGAGCAATCTTCTTGTTGAAATAGCTGGATCTTCGAAAAATAGAACAAATGTGTGTTGTTCCCCACCTCCAGCTTCTGATTTTGTGTGTTAAGTATAAAACCCATGGTTTTATTCTCCCATTCTCAACATACTCAAAACTTTCCTAATCTTTTAGACCTTTAAATCCTTTGAATAGAAGTGACCAGAAAACCTTATAAAACAGTACATTGAGATTTTACTTTGCAGACTTGTAGTGGCATGTATCTGTTTAAAACACCTTACATCCTGCATTATTTTTCTTTCACAGCTGCATGAACAAACATCTCTTATTCATCCAGTGACCAGTACAGTCCATCATCACAGCAATTGATAAGAACCTCAGTAATGTTGAAAAGTCTTCTTATTAGTACCTGAGTACATGAGTTTCCCCTTTGTGCTCCAAAATTTTGATCATCCTGTACTTCTTGTAAATTTTCTTCAGTAGCACTAGGTTACCACACGCCTGCACTTTTCACCCAGAGATTTCCAGCCAATTTTTTGCTTTCTAAGTATTTGCTGAGGATTTATGCATGAGAGGTAGAGCAGAGAGCCTGGTACAAGTGCTGCTCATTGGTTGCCCGAACAAGGGAGATGCGAGCTAGTGCCAGGTCCAACCCACTGCTGGGGCCAGGAGTGCAGGCATGCCACACTTCTGTAAATGCGGGTATGAGAAACACCTGTAAAATATCACTTTCATATATGAATGGGTTTAAAGTTAGGGGTTTGTTTTGGTTTTTGTTGCAAGTGCAGCTTATATTAGAGTGAGTAGGCAGTGACTCTTTTGAATTGAGTCCTGTTTCTGAGTTTAGCTGTGGAGCACAAATGTGTTGAGAAATGTTCCAGCAGTTGAAGGGACATGTGTGAGTAAGCAAGGGAGTGATAGAACCATAGAATCATTAAGATTGGAAAAAACCTTTAGGATCATCAGGTCCAGCCATCAGCATGGTACAACCACCATGTTCACTGTTAAACAAGATCTACAAGTCCCATACGCCCACGTTTTCTGAACACTTCTAAGTGACTCTACCAGTTCACTGGGAAGCCTGTTCGAAGCCTTTACAACCTTTTCAGTGAGAAAAATTTCCTAATATCGAATCCAAACCTCCTCTGGTGCAACTTGAGGCCATTTTCGCTTATCCTGTCACTTGCTATCTGGGAGAAGAAGCTGATCCTCCCCTTAATACAAGCTCCTTTCACGTAATTGTAGAGTGTAAAGCTTGAGCCTTCTTTTCTTCAAGCTAAACAATTCCAGCTCCCTTAGCCACTCCTCATAATACTTGTGCTCCAGCCTCTTAACCAGCTTTGTTACCCTTCTCTGGAATATCAGTTGGACAGACCTGTGGTCATTAAACATCCTCTGGACAGTAGCACAGTGTGCAGTGAGGAAAGTCATCACACAAACAATGTTCCTTATTTACTGCCCCTATCTCTTGCACACCCAGTCCTGTCCCTTTTGTTTTGTTGCCAGTAATGCGACAGTCAGGATGCATAATTTATCTATTTTACCTATATGTATTTGAAATCTATTTAGTCTAAAATAACCATACAAAGCAGAATATTCAGAATATTTTAAAGAAAATTCCAAGCCACCAGGCAGATAATTCTCCCCTAACTACATGCCATTGTAGTTTCCTTTTTAGTTTCTTCCTCCCTCATCATTCCCATCTTAATAGCTATTATCTCCATCTTACATGATGATTTACTACAGGACACTCTAAGAAACACTTTACATAAGATAGATTAGGTTCACTGTATTAACCTTGTCAAAGAAATCAGTCATTTATATATATAAAAAAAAAATCAAATCAGTCTCACATAATTTACCTTCGATAAAACTACCCTGTGTTTTATTATTTTCTTTTGCTTTCATGTCCTTGACTCCACTTTTCTACAAAAATCTTTTTAATGTTTTACACCATACTGAATAAAAACTTCTGTAAAAGAAAGAACACTCTGTTCTTGTTCACATACCATCTTCACCACCCGTAGTTAAAATACAGATACTACTCTGCCATTGCCCTTTTCTAGCTTTTACCAATACATTACATTTCTTGGCAAAATGGCAAAATTGTACTTTTGCAATTTTTACTAAGGCTTTCAGTGTTTTCCAGCAACTTTACTCCCTACCCTCACCCCTTCCCCAATGCTTCTTCATCATGCAGTTTAAGTTGAGCCTGCATGTTAGGCATTACAAAACTGTACTGATTTCAGTTGCAAAATCCGTCATTCACCAATTGGAATGCCTGTTGTTTAGTTAGAAGCATGCAATGCTATAAGAGATTCTCTTATCTAGAGTAAATCATCACACATAAGATGGAATATGGCATAATTTATCTGCCAGATTTTCACAAAAAATCAAAGCTAAGCTTTTGCAAGACTGAACTATGAGTCTTACAAGCCTAAAATCAGCAATAGCAAACTGTACAGCACTGATTATGCCTCTAGCAGCTAAAAACATTCTGTCTATAATTAACCCCTCTCTCAGGGAACTGTGGTATGCCACTTTTTGTCCTGCTACTTACCTCATAAACACAATGAGAAACCTTGGGCCAGTTTTACTGAAGGATTGTGATACTCACATCACAGCTGCACCATAACATAATTAATAGAAATTATATGTGTCAGACTGATTCCCAATGGTGAATCATATTATCTACTGATAATATGAAATAGATAATATGAAAAGAGTGCTTACATATATTCTTGACTAGTACCTTATAAGGCATTATCTGTAATTAAGCTGAAAATCCCTCAACTTTTAGGCTAGCAGAAAGGATATAAGAAGATAAAATATGATCCTAAAGATCTTTCAAATGAAAGACCTACTATCAGTAAAAATGTTGTAAATATGTGCTTATATATATTTATTTTCTACATTATTACTAATCCGTGTCTGTAACTAGAAATTATTTCACTTGAAAAGAAGCATCATCCATGTGTAAGATGTAATATTTCGGACATAAAGATAATATATTTGAAAAACAGTGTTTCAGAAATATAAATATCTGGAAATCCATCTTAACATAGCTTTTACAGAGGATTTCCTTCCCCTTCCCCCCACACCCATCACATCTAGCCAACTTATAAATGATTTACACAGAGTCTTTTTCTTCCATGAATCTTCAAGTATCATCATCATATTTACAAGCTCCTAAAAGAACATATACATACTGTAGATCAATCCTAAAAGAGTGAGATACATTCTTAGTGTTTGCCTATACACAGTGCTATTTTCTGTTGCTTACTAACTCAACAAGAACAAATATTTTTTTGAGTCAAGGTTTCAGTCCTGTCTTCATAATTTGAGCTAGACTTTCTTGTATGAATGAAGAGGACTGAGAATGGCTCGCTCATTGCTGAACTGTACTAATGAAAGGTTACGCATGTTCTCTTCACTGACAGCTGGAATGAGAGTACAGGCCTCCAACATGGCTGGACTCTAAAACAATGAGTCAAAAATACTTAGAACCTCAGAGTGTGCCAAAATGTACCAAAATGCAGTCGACTGTACTTCCTACAGTTGTGTACCACCATTTACCCATATAATAGAAACAATTTTTACTGCTCCCTTTTGATTATGAAGTCCAAAGTGGAGGATCCAGACAGGGGAATAGTGCTAAGAGCAAATGTTAGGTTCTCCTTAGAGAACATCCAGGCAGCTTTTGCCTGATCAGAGATCAGATTAAAAAGATGCAGTACAGTTCACATTGAAAGATTGTGAGATGAACAGTTTAGTCACATTAAAAGTCTGGTAGGCAAATTGAGCTCAAAAATATGGAAAAAAAAAAAAGAAACCAACAAAAAACAAACTAATTAAAAGAATTATAGAAGCTGTATACACCAGAGGAAAAAAAAAAAAAAAAACCCAGCAAAAAAAAACCAAAAAAAACAACCAACCAAAAAAAAAAAAACCAAAAAAACAACCAACCAAAAAGACTCTCATGGACAGGAATAGGACAGGACTGAAGGACAATATAGATCAGAAATATCACACACATACACAGTGACCATGGCTGAGATGGGGTCTAGTGACCTGCATAGATAACTGGTTCTTGTGAGCATTAGTGAAATGATCATTACCAAGACAGGCACAAAAGCATGCTAGTTCCTGCCCTCTCATTGATGATGAGCACCTGGATGCACGCATTTAGCTGTGTTCCAATAAAACAGTGGGCATTTCTCAATTACAAACAAATCAAATTTGGTTTTGTTTACTGTTGCCTGGAAATTGTACTTAGAACTGATTGGAAGTATCAAGAAACCAAATGATGGCTGCAGTAAAAGCTCAGGCAAGTTTTGGGCTATTTCTTGGTGGGCTGCTGAGAAGACTGAATGTCCAATATCCAGTGGCAGGCCCATTCAAGCTAGTGTCTTGGAATAGAGAGGGCAAATGTTCCACTTCAGAGAAGAAACAAGCTAATTATTGGCTTAAAGCAGCTGAGACAGGGCTTATGTGGGTATGTGAGGCCATACATAACAGAGCTTCAAGACTTTATAAGTATGCACTGTCTAATTCTGCTTACACCTCCTACAGGCTTTAATATAGACGGATTTGATCAGCAGTTACTGGAGTATCCCAGTGGAGCTTTGGGCTTTTTGTTTTGAGGACACATTCTTGATGTACTTGCTAGTTTTGCTTTTAAATGATCTTGCAGGACTAAATGAATAATATAAAAAAGAATATTACTGAAATGAGCAGGTGTAGAAGCCAAGGAGAAAAAGGACATAAAGGGGAGTTTCAGCTGGGATCATTCTACTGACCTGAACAATGTAGCAAACAATGTTAAAAATTGTACATCAGAGCTTGTCGACAGTACAGGGTCTGGAAGGAGCACCATCTGGTCTGTAGCTAAGAAAACAGTAAACAATTAGCACAGCCTGGAGATGTCTTCAGCCAACATTAATTATTTCACACTGATCCTCTGCCTATTGCTTATCTTTTTATACTCCTGGGCAAAAGTTGAATTGAGGTCTGTTGCTGTGTCATACCACCACTGAAGTAGTTTATGACCGACGTAACATTGTGCATGGCTTTTAGAAAGGACACACACATTGCTACACTGCTCCACTAATTTGTAGAACTGGACTTCACATTGTAGCATGGTAAGAATAGCATATTGTGCTAGAAAGCATCCATGAGTAAGAACTATTTCCTTCAGTTCATTTTAAGGAAGTCCGATTTTTAACTTACTACATATTCTTTACACATTTACAGACAGGACATATCTGTTGCAATAAAGGCACTAAATGCAAGTATACCACTTGGTTGTCTTAAACATATTTTCTAAAATCTTCCTCAGGATATAGTTGTAATATAAACTGATCAAGACAGGAAAAAAAAAAAAAAAAAGAAAGAAAAAGAAAGATTTCCTACAAGGCTTGACTACGGAAGAGCATAGCAACAGCTGTAAAAAGTCTTTATCGGGGCTTTCCCTTCAACAATGTCACACTTCAGTAGAGAGGAACAAAAATAAACCTTGCAAAGGCTAAGAAGTGTTAATCTCACATACTGCTAAAAGTGTCATGAACAGCATGGAGCAAGCAGTGTTTGCTCAGTGCAATTAGGAAGACAGAGGCTGGTGAAATCTCAGAAATACATTAGCTTGTAGAGTTCAAAGGACTAGAAATGATGTTGCAAGTCTTACTTCTGTGGAATAAGGGGGTAAAGATAGGGAAAGCTGTTCTCAAACTATTTAACTAGTTGCCAAAACTTCATAGTACTCATAAATTGTACTAATTGGGGATTTATGGGTCACTGACTTCATTGACTATGGAGGCTGAGGGAACAGAATTGACAAATTCTCCAAATTAATAAATAATAGATAAATTGACATAGTTTCACCCCCTAAAGAAATACAGAAGGTATGTGATATAACCAAAATAAGAAAATAAGCATTAGTTAACTATTTATTTCTTCCCTTTGATTGTTTAAATATCTACTCCTCTTTCTGGTGATCCATCTTTCTCTAAACACTCTTTCTGCATTAGTAAGGAAAATGGACATATGTCAAGAACATGCTAAGGTTCTTTAGATGGAAATAGCTTCTAGATTTGACTATGAAAATTTTGTTTAATTCCACATTGCAGAGGAACAAAGCAAACACTACCTGGTGGCCCAAGGAATCCAATTATTTAATAATTTTAGAAGTTTTTTTTCCTTTTCCTGGAAAGCAAAGAGTTTTCTGAGTTCTCTTTGGGTTTTTTTGAGTTTTTTTTTTTGTTTGTTTGGTTTGGTTTTTGTTTTGTTTTGTTTTTGGTTTTTTTTTTTTTTTTTTTTTTTATGTTTGTTTTTTTTGTTGTTTTTTNTTTTTTTTTAGTTTGTTGTTGGGTTTTGCTGCTGTTGTTGCTTCTGTGTTTTTGTGTTTTGATTTGGGTTTTTTTTGTGGTTTTGTTTGGTTGTTTTTTGGTTTTGGGTTTTTTTGTTTGGTTGGTTGGTTTGTTTGTTTTGCTTTTTTTTTAGTTTATTCATGGAAAGTTATTCATGTTTAATGGTAGAGAAAGAAGACTGACACTGTTATAAAGCATTGTCCAATGCAGATACAGAAATTATATTACTGATGAACGTACCTAGTCATGTGTATTCACCATAAGAATATATAACAGATAATGAAAGACAAATGGTTTGAACAGCAATTCTAAATCTATTGTCAAAAGACAACTAAAGCAAACATATTTTCTTTACAAAACTACCATGAAGCCTAGTAACACTAAGATTAGACAGTTCTCCTAGGGCTTAACTATCTGTTGTAGAAGTCTGGAAAAAAAAAATAAAAATCATGTGTTCTGTCTCCAGCTGGATCCTGAAGTCCAACTCCTTTGTTTATTATTCAGGTTTTTCTGAGGTCAGCACTTGGAATCCTCTTCCCAAACACAAACCCCTCAATTTAGTATTCTTGATTTCCAGCTAAAACTGCCCACATGACCCACAGAAACAAAATATATGAACAAAGGCAGAAAACAAGCACTGTGGTAACTTAGAAACCCCTTCCAGAAAATCACTAAAACAAAGTTAGTAATGGGATAGGATCTGAATTAAGCAAAATGATCTCCCCTCACCTGCTGTCTGTAAAAACTACCTAGCTATCAGCCTGTCATGCTTTTTTTTCCTGTCAGGCTCTACTCCAGGATTTATGTTTACCAAGATAATCCATTTTAATTTAGCAGAAAACCTTGGATTTCCTCAATTTTTCCAAGGTGAAACAAATCCAAAGCTTTTCTATAGATGTAAAATTATTATTGCTTTATTCCTGTCAATTAATCTAAAGTAGTGAGATTAAAACTTTAAAAAAAATTCCAACCATTCATAGAAAATCTTCAATGAAAATCTCCCTTGATTGTTTCTAAGTGACTGGCTTTGTGCTTTCCACAGACATTTTAATACAACAGAACAAATGTCCTGCAGTCATATGTGCTGAAACATAATAGTTTAAGCAGCTATTGTTGAATATTTATAAAGAGAATTTTCAATCAAGTAGTGGTGAGTTTTACACAAAACATGCTTCTAAGAATTTAATATAGTGAGGCAACATAATAATATAAGCAATCGTTCTTGTTTTAAATACTGAAATAGTCACTACAAACATTAATATTTTCAGTTAAGAGTTAGTGAGCAACCTATTTCCAAAACCAGGATTTTGCAGGACATCTATTAATTTCAAATACAGTGGTATTTCTTAGAAGTTTGTAAGCATATTCAGTAAAGTCCAAAGAGGTACAAGAACTGTAAGGATACTGAGTATTCTGAAAACAGCTCTTTGGTCAGAAGAAGATAACCTGGGATTCAGACTAGTTTAATTTGATAATTATGTTAATAATATTGGCGTAATACACCAAGCAATGTATTTCATACTGAAACACATTTCTCAGAGAGGGTTAAATCAGGAATCATTTATCATTGCACAGTAGGTTCATTAACTAACTCGCTTAGTCTGAGGACTGACTATCCAAAGAAAAGAGATACAAAAGTCAAGGTCATGCATTTGGAGGTAACAAGAATCTCTGCAACATGCTGTGGGCTCATTAGGCTTAAGAAGCAAAAAGATGTTATTTTAAAAGAGAATGACTGCAAGCTACTAACTTAAACTATGAAGCAAAAGCAATTCAAACCTATCATATTTCAAAATATATTACTGTAAAGGAAATATTAATCTGCAAAGCAATGGTGAGACCTTATCTGGAAAACAATTCTGAACCCATACTCCCAGAGGTTAACTTTAGACAAAAATAATACAGTCTCCTAGGATGGCCTTTAAAACATATTTTCTTTGTGGACAATGTGAAAAAGACAGTCTATCTGAAATGAGAATGCTAAAAGGTAATTGTCTTTCTCAGCCAAAGAAATGAAGGCTGTATTTTGTATTTACACTAAATATAATACACATCAAACACTACTGAAAGAAAACTGCTATTTTGGCTAAAATGGAATTGACACAACTTGACCATAAGTAGTTTAGGAAATCGTATAATCCTAACCCTACAGCAGCCCAGCTCCAAAGGATCACTTCCAAACAAGTAGTTGGGATGAAAAACAGATATAGCAGCTAACTTAGCATGATGCTCAGTGAGTTTATGAAAGGCATTATTGAGTGTGGTTTCTAGCAGTATCAGGATGACAAGCAGTAGTCAGGGGTTCTCTGTGTACTGCCATAAATTCCCTAGGTTTTCTGTTTTCATGTGATTTTCTGTTAAACAAGAAGGCATATTCAAGTCCACATATATTGTTTCCAATTCATCTTGCAAAGCAAATGTTTATAAAGCATATACTTGCAGCAGGATAATAAAATTTACATGTCTTCATGAAGGGCCTGCAGGTAGGGTTGCATAGCACTTCAAGCTGCAAGTTACTCTTACTTGGTTTTAGCAGCTTAATGTTGCATTTTTAGTTCCTGCATTCGTGTTATATCAAAGAAAATATAGGTGCCATTGCCCTTCAAAACTGCATGTTTCATTATTTCTAATTAGGGGGTTTCTTTACTTTCATTCCTGTCCATAACTTGTATTACCGTTAATGGGGATTCTGTTTGTGCACTGATCTGAGAATGAACCTCTTAGGTACCATGTAATAGGTTTATAGATGACTGACCATTGCTGACCAGCTGAGTGAACTGATATCCTCATACACTGCTTATCAGAAGTTGTAGTTAGACTAGAAAAAATATATTTTATGAGTTCTGATGGTTAGGGTAAGGGGAAGTATATAAACAATTTGAATTAGGATACTAGCACCACAAAAGCATTGGTTCAGGTCATCCTAAGCCAATGATCACACTTAGCTCCCTGAAAACTGTTTGAGTAATGCAGTTCACATTCCCTGGGTAACACAGAGAGTGGGATTCACTCCCAAGTGGAATTTAGCTGTCTATAGCTGTCTTTAGCTAACCTTGCTCCATCTATAACTAAAAAGGAAAAGCACAGGGAATGAACCACATCTTGAAAGTACTTGTATCTTTTCCAGTAACAGGGTGACTAGTATATGATGTCATTCTTTTAATGACTAAAATCATGAACTGAGTTGCACACAGAGTGTGGGTCAATTTATGGAGAGTGTGGAACACTTTAATGGAATCCTTGAGTGCAAACTATCTCTCTCTTTTGTAGAATATGTCTGAAAGTATCAAGAAATCTCATTATTCTTGTTTCATATTTAAATTATATTTAAAAATGCACCTAAAATGCATTTCTAATTAAAGAAGTAATTTCTGAAACAGCAAGTGTTGGTAAGAAGACAGGTGATTAATGGAGGAATGCAGTATCTAATGGAAAGAATAATTTGAAGAAACTGTTGCTGTTCTAAAGGCATACGGTTTATGTAGTATTAGCACAAGTATTTATAGCTATGGTACTAGAAATCAGTAATTACTGTGAAAATAATGTAGATTTCCCTGCAGTCACCTCACATGATTTCTCAGTAATAAAACTGTCATGTTCCTTTTCACACACAGAGTGGAAGCAGTCCCACAGCACGACATAATGTTATTTTCTAATAGTGTTATTATTTTATTTTGCAGATAGGACACAGAAGCAAATGGAGAAACAGTAGTGGTAATGCTGTTAAAAAATCCCAGAGAATAAACCTCTAAACTTGTGATCTGACGCCCCTAAAAGCCTGCTCATCATTGCAAGCTTGAATATACACATAAGGCTTATAGTGAAACACAAGCCTACAAAATACATGAAGGAAAACAAACTTTTCTGACCTAGAATGTGGGAAATACTGCTATCTCATGCACAGCTGTTGAAATTATAATGAGAACCAATGCTAAACCTCTGATGTGGCCAGGATACTGGAACTGAATTTTCAATTTGATCCTTTGTCAGTTTTAAAAGGAATAAACGAGCAATTACAAAAAGAACAATAGATTAATAGACAGGGAAAATGGTTGCTCAGTAATTAAATTTCATTCCCAGAAAGCATAAGTACTTGCATACATGATATATAAATGAATTTCTTTTTCATTCTAATGTGACAACCCCTATTGTTTTGTGATGCTTTTGCTTCTCTCACCTTTCCCTTTTCACTATGACGAAACTGAAACCAAATAGCTTCATTAAATAAGACCATTATAATAAAAGCTCAAATAGTCTAAGGCATTGTAAAAGATCCAACATAAAATGATCACATGACAACACCCTCAGTGGCAATTAAGCTTTCATTGGATATCCAAATAAAATGGGGATAAAAACATATGTGAGACACAAATACATCTAACTTAAAAAAAAATATTGGTGTGGAGATGCATTTTGTAGCACCGACTGACCTCTAATTACAAATAATTTTCTTCCCTTTCCTGAGGATATGTCTACTTGCATATAGCAATGGATAGATAAATGGATGGATAGATAGATAGATAGATAGATAGATAGATAGATAGATAGATAGATAGATAGATAGATATAGATGATAGATATAGATGATAGATATAGATGATAGATATAGATGATAGATAGATAGATAGATAGATAGATAGATAGATAGATAGATAGATAGATAGATAGATAGATATGGATGAGATAGATAGACAGATAGATAGATAGATAGATAGATAGAGATAGATAGATAGATAGATAGATAGATAGATAGATAGATAGATAGATAGATAGATAAATAGATAGATAGATAGATGATAGATAGATAGATAGATAGATAGATAGATAGATAGATAGATAGATAGATAGATAGATAGATAGATAGATAGATAGATAGATGGATGATAGATAGATAGATAATGCATGTATAGAACATACATGTAATGATTTTATCTCCTGAATGTTATTCAATGAGATTTAGTCCCATTTGTGTGTGAGTCAGTTTTCCTCTGTTGTTCTCTTTCTTTCAGTCTCACAAAGAAATGAAGCCCCAGTGAACTTAGTCGCCAGGTGGCTTTTGCTTTATTTAGTAGCAACAGCTACAATCTGTATTTTGTTGGGTTGTCTCAAATTCTGCACTTGTTAACACCTGTCAAACACAGAAAAAAATAAAAGGGTACCTTTAATTTCTCTCTCAGTATGAAAGGGATGTGCAAACAACCAGCATGCTTCTAACCAGGCAGTAACAGGTACAGAGCAAAACATATTTATAACACTTGAAAACATCTGCAAATGAAAGCATTCCAGACTCTTTTTTTCTGAGTCTTTTGATGCATAATTGTCAATATGCTAGTGGGAAGAAGTAGTATTATCCAACTGGGATCCTTTTACAATGATACAACCAAATAATACATTTACAAAAGATGCAGAGTTTGCTTTTGGAGAAAAGAATGTCATTCCACTGCCACCAAGTCAGAATAGTGTGTACAGTTAGTAAATCTTTTCTAGTTGCAAAATTGCTGTCAAATTGCTAAGGCCATAAACGATGTCAGAACAAGTCACTCTCATTAATTTGATGGGTGAAGGAAAGATTTTCAAACAGCAGGCTTCTCATTCGAGTTTTTATTTTAATCAGCTAAATAATGAGATGGGGGTAGAGTTGCTTAACCAGGCCAAGGGAAGAAGAAAGCAGAATCATCTTAAAACACCAATCCTGGATTTAATAGCCTACAACAAAACACTAAGCAGGTCAGCTTCATGGTTCAGCAACTCCTAAAAGCCCTGTCTACTTCTCAACAGCTTATCAGCGGCCAGTGTGTAAGATCTCCCAATGAGATCTGATTTACAGCACTAAAGGGTTTTGCTGCAAAAATGAAGGACAAGAATGGTAGCCTGTTGTCTTGTACATGTTGTCTGTGCACACAGGCATATTAAAAAACCCCAAACCCTCAGAAACCAATTTGGCCCTCATGATAAGGATCTCTTGCATTTTTCCTTGACATAAACAGGTCACAAAGCCTGGAAAAGCTTACATAGATTTTAGCAGCAATCTGGTCTGTTTTTTCTGGGTCAAAGTCAGAACTTATCTTGTTAAACCATCTAATTGATCATAGCCCATGCGATTCAACAGGACTAAGTGCATTAAATGAGGAGGCAGTGGGAAGTGGGGGATGCATTTATTTATGTATGTTGCTGGGAGTGAGCAGCTTCCTGGAAATACCTAAATTAGCTTTGAAATAGCTATTTTTGTGGGTGGAGACAGAGATGTCCTACTTCTATAGTACGTTTTCTGTAAACACACACTGTCCAAAGCTAGCTTAATACATTGTGATTGTGACATGACCTACAATAAACTAGATGAGCATATCTTGATCTCCATTTGCCTTAGTAAATCTGAAATAATTTTATTATTGCCAGATGAACAATGGCAGATTTTCATTGAGACAGCCAAGATCAAAAACATGCCCCAAATGTCAAGCAAGTTAAAACCACGAACAGCATGATTTAAGCCACAGTTGCACAAACCATGGCCATATGCAGTTCTCAGTAAAGTGAATTATATATAATAGCACTTATAGTTTCCTAGTATTATTGGATTTGCCTTTTTACATAAATGCTTAAGTTATGATAAAAAACAGAGCTGTGTCAGTTCTTTTCAGTCTCAGCACAATTCCTATTAGCATAAGAAATGCTGCTTATGGCAGAGGCAGCCGTGCTTGAAATTTCTGAATTAATGGATTTGATTTCCTCTTGAGACAAACCATCAGCCTTGCAGTAATGGAAATGGATATAGTTGGTAAAACAAATAAAAAGCTGGCATGCAGATAAAATGAGTTTCAGTTTAAAATAGTAATGTTGTAATTGAAGTGAACAATTACAGGGTTGCTCCTAGGCACAAAAGAAATACCATGAAAATAAAGTAATGTTTTTGTTAAGTATAGACATTTCATGAAAATGTAGAGCGGCAGATGTCATTGTCTGGAAAAAGGAAAACTATAGTTATTCTCCTTAGCTGAGATTCTCTGACAATATTTTGCTAATTTTGATAATAATTACCAACATTAAATCTAAATTTTACTTGGGTGAAGGGGAAAAAGAGACAGAGCAAAAGCTTTATAACTGATATTAAACCAAAAAGGTTTGCTTTCCTTTCAAGGGATTTCAGTTATCTGGGGTCAAAAAACTGCAGTAGGGGGAGGGGATACAGTTTTCTGCTGATAGAAGAAAGCAAGCTTTTTTGTCTGTGTCATTTGTCATGGCTGCAACATTGGAAAGCCCCAGCAGAAAGGCCCTGCTGGGTAGTAACCAACTGGAAACTAGAAGGTTCCCCCAGGGGACCAGGGAAGGACATACTCAGTATCAGATCTCTTTACCAAAGACATTTTTTCTACCTGGGTCACTCCTCTGACTGGCTTTCAGCTATATACAACACTGGGGAAGAGCAGAGAGGTTCAGCATCTGAGAACCTTTCATGTTAACACGTAGAACTTAAAGCAATGAAGCACACAAAAAGCCACCAATGTAAGTGTCACCTCAAATCTGAGAGTGCATTCATTAACTCCACTGCAACAAAATGATCTGCTGTGTCCAGTATTTCCTCGTTTTGTATGCACAACAGAAAATGTTCTCATCACAATTGTTTGTAGACATCTATTAATTAACAGATCGCTATTACTGACTTGACAGTCAGTAGAGTACACAGCTCTGCTTGCAGTAAGTCACAGGACTCTACATGGCACAGAAAATGCTGTCCAGTCATTACATTTCTACCACCAAGAGTTTGCCTTAACACCACTGTGCTACCCAATACAAGGCAAGGCTGATAGTTCCACAGCTAAGCTGGCAGTGCACAGTTAATATGTTTCATAGATATACAGGCTTTGTGAAACCAGGAGGAAGTTATTCAGTGTTTTATGTCTCCTGCCCTGTTGCCAGGGATAACCTTAGTGAGGTGTTAGGTGCTGGTGAGAAGGCACCACTTGGCTGCAGTTCAGCCACCTGGGATCTGGCAGGCAGCCTTCTGCAGGTCTGTGTCACTCACCAAAGGATGAAACTGTGTCTTCTCAAGGAGTCTTTCATGAGGAGACTCTAAATGACATGCTTACAATAAATGACAATTAATATTTTTTAATTAATTATAAAAGCTCCAAGTGTCCTGCGTGGTGTTTCAAACACTCAGGTATATCTTCTACATATAAGTGAATTTTCTATTGTAACTACTTTATCAGGCAACATGCAGTAGCATTGTATTTGCATATGACACTTTAAAGTGTTCATACTGAGATTTTGCTGCTTCCTTCAGTTTTGCCCTTATATCCACATAGTGCAAGTCTATCTGAATCATCAAGTGTTTCTTTTCCATAAGAAGACATTTTTTGAAACAAATTGATGACAAATACATAATGGTTTAAATGTGTTTAGGATTTTATTTGGTGCTTTAAAAGCTCTTCTGAAAAAAATTAAACAAGATTATATGCACTCATGAAATACAGTATACACTTAATCTGTGGAGGAAATAAATGTCTGACATAAAGATTTAAATCTTTCGTTTTCGCCCTTGATGTGGTGGCTGGTGACACATAAATGTNACAGAGTAATAAAAATCTCATTATCTCTGAATAGGCAGCAATTTCGTTATCTAATCTTTTTACCAAAAGGTTAGTTAATTAATCAGAAACAAATCCTGATTATTATTTCAATAGAATTAGAAAGACAAATCACCAGAGTACGGCTAAATAGGGCAGGCCTGTGGTTTAACCTGCCTCATTTACATCCAAGTACAATGATTGTCAGGAGCTCGCAGTGAGCAAACAGCCCCGAGAACATAAGCCAGCAGATGGTTTTCTCTTGTCGCTAGCCTTTCCTCTCCTCTAATGCCTCTGATCCCATTACCTCACTGAATCTGTTACCAGGGTAACTGTTAAATTGCTGTGAAAGGCATGGTAATAAAGTAACCTGTCACACTGGCAATAAAAGCGGCAGAATTTTCCTGTTCACTGAACTTTTCAGCTCATCAATACTCACTTTATGGAGAAATTCACCACTACACACAGGTCAGCTGCAGGAATTGTTTGTGAGGTTTTTGAAAAGCAAACCAAAGTTCATGTAAACATGGGAAAGTTATAATTAAAAAACTGGATTCAGAAATGCACACAGAGCTAATGCTTTGCTATTTACTGTACAAGGTTAGTAGGAGATTAGAGATACTCAGGTTGCTCTTGGTTTTTAAGTACATTCTATAAATAAGGCTTACCACGGGCAGGAAGGTGATTAATCCAAAATCATTCTGATAATGTTTAAAACCATAACCTCCATTGCATCAGGCTGCTTACCTTTAGCTTCTGATCTGTTTGCTAAAGTAGATTTTGTTATCACAGGATAATCAAATGCCAGGAGGATTCACTTATAAGTGTTTTGCAACATTTCTCTACGTTCCATTGTTTTACAGACTTTGAAGCAAACTTGATATCTTTCACAGTGTTTTTGGCAATATGTGTCTATTTTCATTACTAAAACCTTACTGATTCTAATCCTAGAGAGAAAAAAATCCACACAGCCACTGTGTCACTCCTCCCATCTGAGAATAATGTCCCCAGTTTTCTAATGTAATATATCTGACTGCAATTTTAATATTAAAAAAAAAAAAAAAAACAATTTTTTTTTCCCCCAGCAATACATGGTAAGAGGTTTTTCTATAAGACACGTGCACTGTTTGCCACTGATCAGAGCTGAATTTGAAAATGTCATGTGGAAAAACCCTCCTGACTTCAATTAGGCTCACAAGAAACTGTAAGAACATGAATGAAAAAACAGAGTGCATATCTAATCCTTGTTATTAGCCTTTTGCAGACTCTACACTTTTAGCCCCATTTGGTAATGCCATTAATTATACAGCACTAACCTTGGAATATATTGGAGTTTGCCACTTGAGATAATTTCTCTCCTAATCTCTTTTTTTTTTTTTTTTTTTAACTTGCAGACACTTACAGCTTGTTATGAAAAGTTGAAAGCACTTCTTTGACAGACAAGCATGAACTGCAGTGAATAGTCCAGCTATGGGACACAGAAGAGAGGTGTCTTTAAATAGTAGTTGTAGTATATGGTCCTGAGAGTACGGAATTAAAGTAAATCTTGTGGTTCTTAGTAGGGGTTGATTTTACACTCCTGAATGAAGCCATGTCTGTGGCTTTCCTGAAAATTCTCGGAACTCTAGGAGTTCTTTGGGGAGGAAGGGACTGAAAGATTATATGCTATTAGATAGTTCTACTGCATTTAGGTAAAATGTCAGATCTGAGTTCCTTGCATGGACCAGGGTTCTTCCAAATTGTGGAAATCTTCAGAGGAAGTTTGTATGAAGATAAACAAGCCAAGTGCACACAAAACTGCAAACTCTCAGTCTTCAGCAGATATATTCTTTTTAATCCACATAAAACCATTTATGCTGATCTCTAAACTAGAATTTAACTGGCCTATTTCTGAGATTTGGGGAACTAAATCTCTCTGGTATCTGGTGTGTATAGCACAGTTACAGATAAATGTGGAAAATGCCTTCAAATAAGCAAAAATTCTTCCTCTTTTGAAGTGTCTAGTAGGGGAAGCAATGTTCTCATGAGATCAGCATACCATTTTGCAGGTGTCAAGCCCCAGTAAGATACCCTGGGTAGAATCTTCACAGTATTATTCTTTATGTTTAAATATGTCAGGAAAGGTGGCATGCACATAGTTTCAATGAAAAAATTTAGTTGCTAATGGCTGCTATTGTTTTAATTTTTAAAATTTACTTCAAATTGTGTGCATACCGAATTGTTCCTGATTACACTTTGACAGAATGCAAACATAAATGAGATGTCAAAATGAATAAATTCCTTCCTTTGAAAACGTGTATGAATATTCATGAGCAACATTTGTTAGCTCATTTTCCCAGCTCTGGTTTAAATGCACAGAGCAGGTTTCTGTGCTCTGCCTGAGCCTGTGTGGAAAAGCCTTTCTGCTGTACAATGTAAAAAGAGGCACTGAAGAGCACAGAAGACTGAGGCTCTGTAGTCCAATTCGATTTCACCATCCCTGTGGCTGCAATTAAATATTAAAAAAAAAAAAAAAAAGTTCGTACTGAGCTGAATTACAACTGGTTCCATTTATATTGCCACACCTCATGTTTGCCTCACTGAAAACTGTAAAGTTGCAGCATCAGAAATTAAAAATGGTATCAGAAGAGAATTAGAGCTGCTGTCTTAGAAAGAAAAAAAAAAGACGAGTAATTGTGGCCCTCCTTCCACCAGATGCTGTGTCCTTATTATTGTCCTCCTCAATAGCATGTTGTGACTAGATTGGCTATACAGTGTGTAGCTCTTTTCTCCTTGGATTAAATTCATCTCTGTTCAGTGGAGCATCACACAGCCTCAGCACCACACAAACCCCACACTTTCAGCCCTTGTGTGCTCTACAGGCCTTGCACAGACTTTGCATGGGTATGTATTGCACCTTTCAGCTTTAATTTGAAAAGACAAGTGGCAGTAAAAATACCACAGGCTTAGATCCACCACAGACTGCTGGGAATTTTCAAGCCTCACTAACTAAAGTTACTTTCTGAATGTCATGGTCAGTCACCAAATCAGAAGAGTTTGATTTGCAAAAATAGGCAAGAATTTCCCACTTCTGGTGAGGTCCAGATGCACGACCTTAAACATTTTTGCATCATTCCTATCTTGGTGACAAATTAAGGTCTCAGATCCACCTGAACCAAAATTTTCACTCCACCTCCATCAAATTTTTTAAGTCTCTTTTGGCTCCTTTTTTTTGTTTGTTTGTTTGTTTGGAACAGGAATATTTTTCTTGATCTATTTCTTTCTCTCAGCATTTCTCACTGTCTGTCATAGCTGCCAGTATTGAAGTTCAAGTGAGAAAAAGGAGCATAGAAAGAAATTTAAAACATATTGAGCTACTCTTTCATTGCATACTTTATAGTGGGCCAAACTTCAGTGACAGATTCATGGAGAAAAAAATCCCAACACTGCTGCAGATTTCAATGGAGTTTTAATGATTTACATCAGCCCAGTAACCAAACTGCAGCTATTTATCTTGATGGAGTGAAAGAATGGGGAAGGACATCTGTCTCTCAGGATTACTATGTGGCTTGTTTGATCTTACCTGTATGTATGATTGATCCTGCTAGCTTATATTTTATGCATCTCTTATTTTTTGACAGTGGAATAGTGTGAAAGTGCTTCTTCCTTTGTTTTCTCTTTTAACATTTTACACTGTGCTCCCAGTCTTATCCTTCATGAACAAATTAAAAATTTACAGCTCTTCTATCTAACATGGACAATTATGTATGAACATCAATCCTATCACTTATCCTGAAATAAAGGTTTATGATGCAAGCAGATTTTGTAGTCCTTCACAATGCCAGAGACCAGAGTGGGGGTGGGAGGGAGGACTACAAAAACCCACATCAACCCTGCATTTTTGATGTCGCTGCTGTTTTGTGCTGTGACTTCATGCTCCCTGAAGAAACGAGATGCATCAAACAGTGACTAAAACACATCCTCTTCAAACAGTGGGAATGATTATTTCAGCAAGTTTTAGCTTTCAGCAACAACATATGTAGCAGCAGCTGTGCAGTAGCGCTTTGAGGCCACGGGTACTTTGGAACTCAGTAAGAAAACTGTGACTTGCATGTAAAGAGCAGGGAAAACAGGTTTTTTCCTCATTCAAAATTGTGCTGAGACTTCAGAAGCTTAAAGGGCTAACAAAGCAGTTTACTTCACCGACTTGGATCCAGTGGTCCCCCCTTCAAAAATTTAATAGATCTTTTAATATATATGTGGGGAAAAAAAAAAA